>PNEQ01086426.1:0-27900 GCA_003012365.1 Medauroidea extradentata | reverse complement strand
GTGATTATAAAATAATCAGTTAAGCAGAAAACTATTTTAAAAATTAAAATAACTTCTTTACACAGAGCATTTAAAACAACGTTTTCCCAGGCGTATACGATGAGTAGCTACTCTTCACATTTACCGTTTGTTTACTGTTTATTAGCTTCTTATATCGGAGAGGCAATTCTTGCCCCACCTCCATACATAAAAATTAACACTCACTCACTCACTCACTCACTCACTTACTCACTCACCGACCGACCGACCGACCTACTTACATATCAAACTGCAGCCCAAACCACTCGACCTAGAATCGTGAAATTTTTGTGTGGGTCCTCCTCAGGTCGTAGGCGAGTACTTAGAAGGGATTTTTCGAAATTAGACCTCTAAGAGGGTGAAAAGGGATGAAATGTGTTTCCGAAGAAACGTTGATAGAGCTAAAATCCGTCGACCTATCATCGTGATTTTATTTTAATAGGACACACATGAAAATTCATATTAGCCAGTTAAGGGATTTTTCTAAATTCAACATTTAAGTGGGTGAAAAGACCTTAAATGTGTTTCCGATTAACTATTTATATATATCCAATCCTTCGGGATAGGGAGTTGGTATATAACTCAAAATTTTGCTTACGTAAATACCTAAAAAGCAGTTTTAGGAATTTATTGAAATTCGACCCCTAAGCAGTAAAATGGGGCAAAATGTGTGTTTTTATGAATCGTCTATGTCACTGAAACACAACTGACGATCGTAGTGATTTTTACTTCAACTGGTTACAACTACAAACGTCTATGATGGGACTCGTGCCAATTTGAAATTCTTGAATCAAGGGGGTGCCAATAAGAGAAATGTGTTTTCGATCATCCCTCCATATCTGTCGAACCAATCGAGATACCGAAGTGCGCTTTGCTTTAGATTGGTGCTTTTATAAATATCCCAAATGCTATTAAAATATATTTTCGGAATTCAGTCCCGAAAAGGAAAAAAAAACCGGGTAAAATTTGTTTTCAATTCAATATATATATAATCCCATTGATTTTTATATATTGACATGATTTTTCTTTAAGATTGATGCTTACTCAAATACCTGAAAAGTAATTTCATTAATTTTCAAAATTCCTCACCTAAGGAGGTGAAAAGGGTTGAAAAGAGATTAAATGTGTTTTTAATTAATCGTCGATATATCTTGAACCCAACGGGCCGTTGTCGTGTGTTTCACGTCCAAGTGATACTAGTTAAGTAGTCTAAATTGAGATACAATTGTATTTCGAAATTCAGTCTCTTATGAGATGAAAAGACCTGGACAGATAAATCTTCGATATCGAACCCATCGAGATATTCACATTATTTTTGCTTCAGGATGAAGATCACGTAAATGGCCGTAAATAGGTTATAAGATTTTTCAAAATCCGAACTCTCAGTACTGTACAGGAGTGATACGTGATTTTGAATTAATGATCGATTTTGGCTTTCACTGAACGAGCTATCGTCGTGATTTTCATTTAACTCGAATACTTGGACAAATATTTAAGGAGCGAAATTAGGATTTTTCATAATTCGACACCTAAAGGAGTTGAAAACGCATAAATTTTGTTTTCTATCAGCCGATGATACTTATCTAACCAGTAGAGATATTGAGTGGTATTCGCGTAAAAATTATGCTTACGTAAGTACTTTAAAAAAGAATGTATTTTTTTTTATTTTATTAGATAATTTAATTAATTAAAAAACTTTGTGAACTTTCACGGCAGACGATCCGAAAAGCACGTTCGACCAGCCAGAAATAAATTATACAGGCATTTCATTCTACAGTTCTATCGAGACGCGGTGTTGTACAAACTGTATGAGCCCAGGAAATTAATATTTCGTTTTTAAAGTAGTTAGTTTTCATGAATAATTTCGACGGTATGTGGCACAGTTGTTGTAGCTCCGATTATTGTTCGGGAGGTTCTGGGCTGAAATCCCTTTTAAAGGCTGTGCAAACGTGAAAGTTTGACAAAAAAAACTGCTAGGCAGATGAAGTTAGTGTAATTTTTATGGAGTCGTTCAAAAGTGATGAAAATTGATTATGGAGCCGACTGTCTATACTGAAGTTTCTTGACAGCATCAGCCCATATATACCATCTCACTAACCTCAAGGTTGTGGCACCAAATAAGTTTATATTTCAGCAAAACATTATCCCGCCTAAATTTCTTAATGCCACTTAACTTCAAGTGAATGTTTTAAAAAAATAAATATGTTATTGAGGCACAATCACCAATGGTTGTGCTCGAGGGAAATCAGTCTTAATATTACGTAAGCTACTTATTTCATTCGATAATCCTATAACCTTAAAGAGTCTGTGTAACTTTTCGGGGCTACTTTGACTATTCAAAATATTAGTTTTTTGGTTATCTGGTAAATAAACAGATAATCTGAGCCGAGTATTTTAAATAATTCCTTTTATACTTACAGCTAATGTTTGAAACTTTCGTCACTAAACAATATAAAAAACCAAAATGTTGAGTTGTCAAAGTTACCCCGCAACGTCAACTTTGCTGTGACTATAAATAAGGCCTAGGCGAAGTCGCTGTTAGTGGCAGGGGCAAACTTAAGACTGCTTTTCGCGTGGACAGCTTTACCTATTTATCCTGCTACAGAGTTTAGCTCAACTAGCATATTTGTCGTTTTAACGCTGGATGACTGAACTACCTATCTGATGTACAAAGAGGTATCTGCTCTGAGCAATACACGCGAGCAAAGCCGCGGGCGTACAGCTAGTATTGTATAAAACGCTTGACACACTAAAAAACTTCCAAAACAGTATGGGCAGTTTTATACCCACACACATCATTGGAAATTTCCAATAACTCATGCTGTATCTAAAGCAAACGTTGAGCAGAGTTACTATACAATAATGGTAGTATTAGTATACAATTAATATCTAGTAAGCGATGGATATATCTACGGAAAAAATTACTATCACTAAAATATGAACAATATGGCAAAATATAACAAACGTTTTGTAATTTTTTTTAAAGAAACCAGTT
The DNA here is from genome assembly GCA_003012365.1 of Medauroidea extradentata. Classification (NCBI taxonomy): domain Eukaryota; kingdom Metazoa; phylum Arthropoda; class Insecta; order Phasmatodea; family Phasmatidae; genus Medauroidea; species Medauroidea extradentata. The sequence continues at coordinate 24,887 of PNEQ01086426.1, read as the reverse complement.
TAAAGCACAACTGAATATTTCGCCAGCTGACACGAGTGTTGCAATTTGAAACATCTGCGTGGTGCGGCATCGATTATGCCAGTTAGGGTCCACTTGTTTCTTCGGCACGGTTGAGAGACAAATGCTCTCATATCCTGCTGATGGCATCATCTAACTTCCGCCCCTGCACATACAAATGAGATCTCTACGCGTTGTGTACAATGACGTCAGCACAATTGTCGCTGTTAAGAACAAGAGCTAATTGTCTGAGCTGACGTAAGTCTCGAGATGCCAGGAGGGCAAAACTTAACGTGAGAGGGGGCGGGGCGTAATCCGCGCCGGTAGATGAAACTCGTCTCTAATTAATCGTTCAACTATTACTTACGGAACAAACGAGGTACAGATAGAAACTTTACAATTTCTGCGGTTCACATAACTTGTCTTAGCTAGGAGCGAAAAATAATAATGTATAAGGTAACTCTGGGGAATATGTCTCAGTCATGCATGTTTTTTATGTTTAGTTGATTACTATTTAAACTGGTTTAAAAACCCTTGTAGCTCATTAATGACTAATACAAATGACTAACAAAACTTGTACCTTATCGTAATACTTTTTACATAATAAATTCAAACATGATGACTTTAAAATTCCTTAGGTGTTGCATCTTCCACCGAGTTACCACACACAAAAATAAATTTGGTTCCCAGATTTCGGTAAAGCGAGTATTTTGCTCATTGTATTAACTAAATAGGGCCGACACGTATATAAGAACACACGTCGTAAATAATAACTTTATTTTTATGTCTAATACTTGAATAGAAGACAGTTATTAGTTTGCTTCTACAGAATTGCATAGGATGATTTGACGTGAATTGGGAATGCCTAGAATTTGTTAGTGTTTTGATATATTTCTATAATGTTAAAAACGACTGATCTGCGGGGTAACATAGGATTATTAACTGTTGTATTTTATCTTAAATCATTATAGTACTCTTTCCAATTTCAACAACAGTCGTACATTATACGTACTCAAAACGAAACGTAATAGCAGGTAATTTAATAAAACTAGCCTATTTACAACCACCATAAATATGAGGGATGTTTACATTAACGAGCTGAGCTTGTCCAAACACACCGTTAAAAGGATTAGTTTCGGAAGGAATTTTATAAAACGCCCAGTTGCTTTAGGGGAACATATTCCGTGAGATAATATGAAATAGTAAAATCTGTGCATACAGTAAATTTAAGCACATTGGACAGCGCTCAAATGCGGAAACAGGGTGTTACCAATACATCACTCAGCTCGGGTGGGATATCAAGGAAAGTATTCTTGTTAAAATCATCATGTCATAAATCGAATGTATATCCTAAAAACCTCAACCGAATGTTTCACGTTGAACTCGCATTACCGACAACCTGGGTTCTATTCCCTACTCTAGCCAACCTCATTTACGTTTCCCATGGTTTCCCGAAATCGCTCCAAGCTAATGCTGGGGTGGTTCCTTAAAAGGCAATGACTGATTCCAATCTCTTTCCAGTCGTCGTGTAAAGTTGTGTGTCGACGCTTCACGTGACCTCGCTGTTGACACGCGAAGACTTGCCTTGCTGTCTTACCTCAACCGAACGTTCTGTTTGATCTTTCCACCCGAGCAGTGTCGGTAACGTCCTACTTACTAACCTTGACATAAAACAGTCCTAGGACGCTAGGAGGACGCCGACGTCAGAAGTGAATATATTCTAAAATAGCTACCGAACTGGCGTGCGTCAGTCCGAGGGGCCGCTCACTCGAAATACCGGCCGGTCACGCGTGAAAACGACAGCTCTCGGACACCCACGGGTCAGCAGACACCCGCCAGCTGCCCACAGACGGTTCGCGGAAAGACGGATGCTCACCCCACTGCCGCCATAGATAAAATAATATGGCCGGTGGGGGGGGGGTGCGTAACGTGGCGTCATGCACCCTACGAGTCCGAGTCAGGATCATCACCGCAGCGGCAGATGGACACCACGTACGTCAGACACGAAGCGAGCCGACGTACGAACTGATGTCACGGTGCTTTCCTACCCTACTTCGTAACTTCCCGGACAAGTGTGGCTGGAAATAGCCCGCAAGTGAGAGAAAGTATTGAGGTCTAGGTCAAACTGCGAGATTCTGGATACTATCTTCAGTTCAAAATTGGGCGTCAGTAAATTTTACGGAAAATAAAGCTTACACAAATAAAATAAACACAATTGCGTTTTTACTTTTTATTATTATTTTTTAATAAAATCCTACACCAACCTACATAAAGATACAAACATTTTAAACACTGAATCAAAAGGCGTATTTACATTTGTGGCTACATTTGAATTAATTCTATTTTTTTGAAAAAACTTAACTTAATCTAGACGTGTGTCTTGCAACGGCATTGGGGAAAGTAATCCACGCAGATTTACGACTACTCTAGAATGTAGGTTCGCAGCATATCAATACTAGAAATCGAAGTTTCACATATTACCGACCACGATACAAAAAAAAAAAAAAAACAAAGATGATCATTGTTCTATTACGGTTGAAGCGAACTAGATTTTCGCATTTAGGAAGTGTCGGGCGATGCTGTTGGTCCGCTAGTTTTCTCCGGGATCTCCCGTTTCCCTCGTCCAATCAATCCACGCTGTTGTAGACTCGCCTCATATTATCATTCACCACCGTTGAAAAGCTCGCTGTAAGGCACCGACAAAAATTTCTTCACTCACTCAGCCAAACAACCATGCGGATTTCTTTATAATTATAAGAAAAAACCGCCAGCCGCCTACATCTGGGTATCCATCTCTTTCGAAGCCTATTTGTGTGATATAGTAACTTCATTTTATGCATTTAACTTTACTGACTTCAGTTTTATCGACTGATGGCGTAAAATTCTAAAGTTAGTCGTAATATGTTCGAATATAAGGGAAAAGTAATAACATCTAACTTGAAATGGTTGCCATTTTCCAAGTTGTCATTCATATAACACATTCAAGTTCTCGATTAAAACCTCGGGTTAAAAAAAAATCATCCGTACGATACCCTCTCAGTAGGAACAGGAAAATTTCACGAATTAAATGACCTGCATGTTATAACCAAACATCCTATGCATACTCGAGCCCCGACCATTTGTCCACTAGCTGCTACTAAGTGAAACAGACACTGAGCGAATAAACGGGGCTTGAGTATGCATAGAACAAAGGATTCTAGCACGCGGGTAATTGAATCCGCGATGTCCCTACCTCTACGCATTCCAAAAGAAAAATTCTCTACGGGTCTACTCAAAACTACCCTACAGAAGGGTATCCAAGGATAAGGTAACCACGACGCGCGCGTGAAAATTGTTTATTTCGCCGGGTACTGGACTCGTGCCTCACATCGGATATCGCGTTAATACGAGGATGATGAGTAGCTGTCTGTTAGAGTGGAGGAAGGAGGGGATCGCCCTTGACTCTGTCCCAGTTTTACGCAGAACAGACCACGCTGTCCGGCTAACCTTTGCGGGTCGCGGTGAATCACACTCCGCTGTTATGGCCAGATGCCGCGGTGTGCCATGCCGTCGCAAACGCGCGGAGGCTGTTAGTCAACTAGTCTATAGTGCGCTGAGAGCATACAATACTAAGAAATACCACGAGGAGTCACCACTACACGACATGGTGCCCACTTATACGGCGGAAGAGAAAATCTGCTACAAGCCAGCAAGCCTCGTGTCTAGAGACACTGGAAAATCGCGGGAAAAGTTTACTCCATCGTGTTGTGTATGATACTTAAGAGGGCATGGTACATAATTCAACGCTAAAAGCATTAATCTATAACTGTAGGCTTCTTGAAGACAATTTGCGAAAATTAAACAATATCAATCCTAGACAATAGTTTTAGCCAACGTTTTAAACAAAATTGTTTCCAGTGTTACGAAATTCTGAGGCACAATCTCTGACGCCGGAACCTCGTGCATTTAACTGCGGCGCAAGACATCACGCGTAACGAATTAGTAATTCTGGGTAAAAATTTACTCATAAAGTTGACAATTACCATCATCTAGGATTGTCATTGAGTATTTTATCCATATTGGCTTCGAGAAATGCGAAGAAATCAGTTGGTGTTTTCAGCGTTTATCTATCTCCCACGTACTCTGAAGATTTAGTATCGATAATTTCTTACTTCAACAAGTCCCATGTTATATCTGAACAGCTGTAACAGAACGCGCGTGACTTGCCCCAAAACTGTTCAAACACGTCGTGACAAAACAGTTTATTGGAGACTATATTAAATATTTTCGCGAATCCCCAGTGTCTCTACACATATCGAATACGTAGGCACATGCAGATATCACGTTACTATTTGGAAACAGGCTAGAATTCTCTGTCCTGTACTAGGGAACTCCTGATTTTCTAGGAAATCTTTTTGCACCACGTCGTTTCAACACCTGCAGCTCTGCGTATCTACGTGTAGAGACGTTGCTTATTAGTAGGGACCTGAAAAATTCGCGATTTCTTTTAATCACACGCTAGAATTCCAGAGACTTCAGGTTTGTGTCTCTTTCGCAATTGGCCCTTGACTTATTTGACATCCGCTGGAAGTCTCTGAGCCAATAATAGAAACACACCTTAACGTGTCCCATATCACCATGTCAGAGAGCAGATAATGAACAGCTGTTGTCTGCTTGATTACACAGATATTATTGGAGGCTAGTCTACAGGTCAGTGAACCCACGAATTTTTCCTGTCTCTACTTATTAGACAGACAGCGCCAATCAGAACTAGGTAACTGGGACACCACACGTCTGCGACTAGCGGGTGAAACCCAAGCAGCTGAGAGTTAAAACATCCCATCATTAGAGTTGAGCGCTTACCACGGGAACACTTGACTGTTTCCTGGGTTTCAACAAACGTTCAGCTTACTAGAAGATTACTGGCTTTAGCTTGTGCTTGGAGCTGTTACCTTATTTGACTGAACCAATAAGAATCCCCATATTTAGAGACCTGAAAAACTCGCGGTTTCAATTACCGTTATGCTAGCCTCCAAGAATATTTGTGAAATCGTGCAGACAGCAGCTGTTTATTAGCTGCTCGCGGACTCAGTAAAATGGGCCTGTATTCAGCTACAGTTTTATTATTGGCTCAGCTACTTCCAGTAAGCGTGGAGTATGTCAACGTCCATTTGTGAACGTGATACAGACCTACAGCTGCTGGAACTGCAAGATATTTGCAGTTTGAAAAGTTTCGTAATCAACGCAGTTTCTTGTGTCGAAATATGCCAATGGCTACAAATTTATACACAGACTATATCAATTTATGTTGACATAAACATATATTATGTTCTTCACCCCCCCCCTTTTTTTTTCAGTCTATAAGATGGGCGACCTTGCTACGTACTAAATGCATACACATTAAAATCAGAGCTATGGAAAACTGTCGATAAATTGGTGGCAATAATATTATATATTTTTAGTTGACCAGGAACGGCTATTCAATTTCCAGTGCACTCAAATACAATGGAAAAAATATATATTTGCATTAACTATAGAAATAAACATGTAACGCTACAACCGATTGTAACGGAACTGTATAAAAAGAACTAGCCGCGGCGTTCTGTTAGTATTGATTGAAATAAAGTTCGTTACGAACGAGTCAATAAACCTCCTACTTCCGGGTGTATTTTTCTGTCGTGTTGCATTAGATACACTTCATAACACAAAGCAACTCCGCTGTTTCAGTCACCTGATCTTTCTGGGTTAACCACATCACACCACAAAGAGAAACCAATCCGTCTGAGAAAAGTCGTTCCTCTGGCCGCAAGTCATTAATATGCCACGATACGATGCGCTGTTTCGATTATATTTTTTAACGCAAATTAATACATATTTCAACAATTCATTCTTACAGTTTTAACACTTATATATCATCGTTTGTATCTGAATTCTTCTGCTGCAATACACCAAACGGATTTTTAGATTTTTGCCCCTGAAATATCACACATTTTTTGTCAAAATAAGCCAAAATGAAGTAAAATAATTTTTTGCTAGCGAACGGTATACTATTTTTAAAAAAAAACTGTAGCAAAATTGTGTATCGTATGACTGTACACAGTCTCTAATTTTTTCAAAGCATTTGGTTAAAAAATATTATAGTTATCTGCAATTGATTAAAATAAATGAAAGATCATGGCCTCAATCAGCAATCGTATGTAAACGTTCCGGTGATAAAAAAACACAGCTAATATATTTTTTCTTAAGGTACGGAAAAAAGGCACTAAATGACGGTCATAATGTCACTGAATGGATTCGAGAAGTGTGAAATCTAGTCAGGTAACTTAGTATACGTTTTAACGATTTTTTTATTACATGAGAAATCCAAAAAGCTAATCTCCATTGTAAACTATTCTTTATATGGTGAGAACTTTCTTTGGAATTCGAATGCCTACGCTTACAAACTACCGTAAACTACAATACAAAATTACAGCCTAAATATCGTTAATTATCGAGTATTCAAGCGGCTACACTACGTAACAAACTTTTTAATATTGAGAAAGTGATAGGTATCTAATTCTTAACAATATTATCTTCTCCTAATAAAGGTAGCCTAAACCAACAATGGAATAAAAGACCTGATGTGTAGGGCCCAATAGTTTTCGCGAAAATATTTTTACAGCACTTTGTTTCAGCGCCTTACGCGAGCACCTGCATCTCTGTTTGGTAGTCAGTGATTGGATGCCTTAACATACAACGTCTGGAGGTTAAACCTGCAAATCACAGACATGTTGTGTCACAGTTATCCGTGTACCGATTGGCACAGTCAAATGAATAATAACTCTGCCCAAAAACACTCTGCCAATAATCAGGAAGTTGAGCTGCACGTAAGACACTGAAACAAAGTGGGGCAAAAATCTTTTCGCGAAAACTACCGGGCCTTACTGATGCGGAATAGCTTCTTATTGGTGTTATTTAAACAACTCCAAAACCCCTTTCCCCAAAAAACACTTCAAAAACCTTGCGAATTTTCAAATCGAAAACCTATAATGAAAAACGTTTAACATAAAATTTACAAATGTTCACGTTATATTGGCATGTCCGTAAATAATATTACAATTAATATGATATTCTGTTCGGCGAGACTATTTCATTCATAGGACTATTAATCTTTGCGATTTTACAGCAAGGCCAGAATATTACCTAGTTTACATTGTGATATCTTTTGAAAAGTACACACATTTTTTATTTTAGCATAGCCTACTAGCATTACGACTTTTTAGACTAAAATGCATACAACACAGCCGTGAGATTATACTTAACTTTTGAAATCACTCGTCGTAGCAGTGGTTTGAATCCGTGACAAAATCTACAAATAAAATATACACCAGTTTGTGCTTGGGTAAATGACCTCTCGTCTAACATTACAATGCACTGTGCAAACCATTGCCACGCTACCTGTCCCGAGCAAAGGTAGGAATTTACATGTTTATTTATACTCGGAGGTTCGTAGTTCTTATTTAATGATATCATGGGGACGGAAAAAATTTTCTGCACTGACAAAGAAGAGGAGAATATTGAGAATATTGCTAAGGGGAAGAACCCATATGCACACACATACACACATATGTGTGTTGATGTTTCCGTGAGTTTTTTTTTTTTTACATGCTGAAAATGCTTATTTGTTCATAGTTTTCAAGGTATTTTAAAAATTCAATATAAGATCCCACTGTAAGATAGTCTCATCGAGATGAATAAAAAAGGCAAGGTAGTGTAGTGAGCCACGTCGAATATAATTTAACACGTATATTCATATCCTTGCTCACACCACGGTGTACAATTAGACAACCGTCCTCGAACATTCAGCTATGCAGACTACAGCGTTAAGGGACATGGAAACATGGAAAGGTACGATGTCGAGCGGGCGACTGGAATACTCGATCGCCAATAAAATCTGGACTACTCATCAAAATTCGATGAGATTTTTTTGCCGAGTAGACATTTTATCAGCGGACATTTATTCATGTAGCACTATGCGGTAGTATGCTATACTTTCGAGTAAAAACTTAAAAACTGTTTTAGAAAAATAATTGCTTGAAACCACAAAATCTACAATAATGGAAAAACTGTAATTTTTATAGTTTCTAACACGTTAATATATAGGCCTCTATAATAATCAAATTTCAAAAATACTCAAGATCTCATTTGAAAATAATTTTACTACCAGAAAATCTCTGTGCGAAAACACGACAAAATAAGACCGCGGTTCACCTCAGTTTTCAACGTCTTTTTTTATTTGTATATTTGTACCAGATATTTTTTTCTTCTTATTTTCAACATAAATTGTGACTAAATCTTCATCTTAGGAAATTTTTGTAAATCTCATAGTTTTAGCGTAGTGAGTCGTAAACGTCAAAATTTGCACTTTACGATTTCATGTATGGTACTAAAACCAACTGGCATATCACACCGAAAAAATTCATAGTGTATAACAATGTTGTAGGCTATGATTTGACACCTATAAAAACCAAAAAGTATACATTTTTATACAATTTTTTTTAAATTTTAAATGTTCATTTCAAAAGTCAACATTTAACATTAAATTTAAAAACATTTTAGTTTTTTTATTTTATAAGTGTCAAATCACAGCTTTCAACACTGTTATATACTGCGAATTTTATCGGTTTGGTATGTCTGTTGGTTTCAGTGGCGTACATAAAACCGTATAGTGCAAATTTTGACGTTTACGACTCATTACGCAAAAACTATGAGAGATACACAAATTTCCTACGACGACGATTTAATTACAATTTATGTCTAAAATAAGAAAAAAATATCTGGTACAAACATAAAAATTAAAAAAAAAAAAGTTGAAAAGTGAGGAGAACCGCGCCCATAAGCTTATAACAGTGGCCTCGTGCGCGAAACTCTCCGCAGAAGAAGAGGGAGAAATATTCGAAACCCCACAATCAGAACGATCATTATCCGAAATATAATAAAGGCCAATTTCATACCCACGCGGCCGGGCAGATCGACGGCGCAACACGAGTGAGGTAAAGACACTAGGAGGGGGGGGGGCGGGGGGTGTCACGGCGAGCGAGGCGTGCTTGTCAGCTAACGAAGCCAACATCGTCGACCGGACGTGTTTCACGGATATTCTATAAGGGGCGTGCAGGCATAATAACCGTGTCACTTGCACGTGTAAGGGAACCTAACAGCAGTACCTTTGTTGCTACTCAAAGACCATTGCGCATCGCCCCCCATGTTACCGTTTAACACTGTTGTGGATCTATATACTGAGCATTCCATTGACTGAGCACATGACCTGAAAATGGGAGGGATATGTCAGCACAATACGTGCTCTTATTTCAGTTCCTATTTTACAGCAAATATTGACATTTTAATGTGCGGTATAATTATTCAGTTCAGAACTTTCTTTTAATAGTTACATAAGTGCCCTTCAACATGACTGGCATTAATCATATAAGCTCTTTGAATGATTTCTGCACTGAGGGCTCTATAACAAATTGAAGTGTTTTGTTGAATACATGCCATTAGTAGTGAATACTGCTGACTGAAAGATCATCCACAGTTACGTAGAAAGACTAAGCAAAGAGCAACAAAAAAAAAAGACGGAACAAATAAGAAAGACAGAAATGACTACAGTCAACAAACATACAAGCAATTCTGAAATAGAAATATAATGGAAAAAAAGAACAAGTTAAAACAGAAAAGGACCAAACAAGGTGCGTGAAATTAGCGACAATGATGGAAGTACAAATGAACATAGTGACAGAAAATGTTGTAGACAACACAACGAATATAACAGGCGATAATAGTAGGCTCTCTTCGACAACAGACGCGACGTTTCGGCAGCTAATATTTTTTCCCGTCGTCAGGCTCACGAACAATCTGAGGAAGTCCACAGACTGAGTGTAACATCTGGAACATCGAGGATCTTAACGATGCCCTTGGCACGACCAATGACAGTGCATCTGTCTTCTGAATGATAGCGCTGATGTTGGTTTATCGTGGGAAAAGTTGACTGTTTGCTGGATTCCAACACACCTTCAGCTTACTAGAAGATAGCCGGCTTTAGCTTGGACTTGAAACTGTTACCCTATTTGACTGAGCAAATAAGAATCCCAATTATTTGATGTATGTTATTTGTCTGCAGACATCTACGTTGTGTCATAACTATATCACCGAATAATGTATGTTGCAAGAAACTACAGCGATTTCATGAGTATGTTAGCAGAACATTATCTCTATGGATTGGGCATTATTGTTTTACAAAGTCATATTGGTTAAAATTCTTACTGTATATATTTCAAAATAGTTTCTTTTTTAATTAAAGCGAATCCTGGACTAAATTGGAGACGAAAATGTAAGTGGCAAAATGTTGTACGACGACATTTTACGTTCACTATGTGGCAACACTTGCGCTCGAAGTCCAGGTATTATTTTATGTATGTTATGTCAAGTGAACGTAGAATCACGTTTGGACTGCTCAGGATTTTAACCTGCAGCCATAATATGCACGCCAGAACAGTAGAAGTAAGATATGTGTAGAGCGCAAGAAGGGACTAACTACAGTGCATGTAAAATGACTTAAGTACACAAAAAACTTCGTCCCAAATTTAGCCCAGAATTCGCGTGGTGTTCTTATTATGTGCTCGTTTCTGGACACCATGTATATGTTGTAGGCTGAAGACATTACCATTGCTGACAACGAGTAGTTGCGATTGTTGGCTTGCTGAACGGCAGTTATACGAGACAGCAGCGTGTGAAATAACCCGCCAATGGACTGACCAGGACACAAAGGAGCAAAGGCAAACATACCCGCGGTGTTTAGGAACAGACGCGTCACGGCCAGCTTCACTCACGGGTTTTTCTCCTCACTAGAATAATCGCGAGAGGTGTGATAAGTAAGTGGGGAACGGGGCAGGGGTACACCCTTGGCAAAGAAGTCACGCGTTGGCGAACTCGTACAAGGCTACGTGAGACAACTACGGCGGAGTTCTGACGTGGCGCTGCGTGCCTTGGTTGCCCCGCCAGCCGCACTACATTTCTCAAACCTCGCATGCACGGAGTCGAGGCCCGCAACAGGTACTACAGCACGTCAGCTTACATCGACATAGTTTTATTTCAGCTTACGCGATTTTCAAAATAAAGCGATGTCGCTCAGCGACGGGCGTCAGCCTTGACGCGAGCTACGGACGTAACGAACATTGCACGAGCGGCTGACATGACATTGGATTTGATGCTTACCGCTGGCGACGGCTACAGAGAAGAAAACCAGTTATCTATTTTTTAACACTCATGCAACAATTTTTCAGGTTAGAACAAAATTAACATCAATTTTTATGCTATTAAAATTATATTTAAACACCGGTATTTGTGTAATTTAGTGTAAAAGTAGTGAAAAGTAGGTCTTACTTTATTTTTCTATAGAAAATTTTACCTTTGTTGTCTATTAACATAAACAGAATATAATTTCTTACTTTCCGTTCACGTTTCTTCAAAAAAACTTTTACAGTTACTGAGTTATTTCTCTAGGTAACAGAAGGCAGCAAAAGTTCGTGTCGCCAGCCGCCGGCTATATTTCATAGCTCTATTATAAGCACATGGTAGGCATTCGACGCAGGCGGCAAGCGTCGGGCGTATCACGCCGCTGTACTGTGAAAACAGCTTTTTAAGCGTATTTATTACTGTACAGTGTAGCATTTTCTTTTGTAAAAAATACAAAGTTTTGTACTTCTACAAACCTTTGTATAAGTACGATATAGCCCACATTGTAAAGTTACAAGGAACTGCATTGTAAAAGCAAGGTTTGATCGGTACATATTACATTATAAATCACACACAGTCTCTGGCATGCATTTTGCTTGAGTGAAGTGAATATATCCTATGAAGTTCTACAAAATCAATAACGCTAAATAATTGAACTGTAATTATAATATATAAAATCAAAAGTATGCAAGAGGTTACAGATTCGAATCCTGGTTAATAAACTTTTATTTCCTAAATACTTACGCGTAAAACTTATTTTACAGTAACTTTTGCAAATAACTGCATTAGCTTAACCAGAATAAAATCAGCAGAGAGTTAATTCAAATGTTATTTTCTTCCCTTGCAAGTACAAATACAAGGCTGACCGTAACGTGAAATATTGCGAACACAAACTTTGTAATTTAGGCTACAAATAAATATTTGTGTAGTCCTACAACAAAATTCCTTACGCTACACATAAAAAAAACCGAACGAATTGAAAAGGTAAGCTGAAATATATCACAAACTTCAAATAAACGTCAGGTTATTTTTATTTTTATAAACACTATGAGGAGAAATTAGAAAAAGTGTGTGTGAGCGCGCACACGTATATTATATATCAGATCATTCCGTAAGTCCGGTCTCAATGGTGAAATATAAATGGGTTAAATATGGAACGTTATAGTAGTGATGCAGTCTGACTTTCCCTACGACAGTAGCTTCCTATTGCAGTATTTTTTTGCATATTTACTAAAAAGTTTCGACTAAAAATGTTTCATGTGTTGCATCGTCCCCTTACATACCTTATATATATATATATATATATATATATATATACTATATAATATATATGTGTGTGTGTGTGTGTACAGAGAGACGAAAGAGAAAGCCAGAGGTAGAAAGAAAAAAGGGATGAGAGAAAGGGTTTTCAACGCATATTATCTGTATTATTACCCGTGGGTAACATCAAAGGAATCTCCCATCACACACATAACCAGACCAGCACAAAATCACATTTCTGATAATGAGATGTACAATATATACGTGCATCCTTAGTCCTTTTAATCAGGACGGATATGCAAAATGTAAATCCTGCTAAAAATGTTAACACAAAAAAATTCAACGTAATTAATTGTATGTAGCTGTTGAAGTTAATTTTCTCTCAGTAATTCAATGCATTAAGTAAACATTTTGATGATTAAAATTATATTAGTATTTCATAAATACAAGCTGAACCCCACAGCAGAACTGATTTACCAAACCCTACAGCAGTATTTTCGTAAAAAGGCAACGGCGAAATGTTTTATACAACAAACATGAATTCTCAACAAGCAGGCATAACAGTTACCTCTAGTATTGTACGATTGATACTGTAAGACCTAAACTGCTTTAGCAACACACCAAGAAATTTAAAGTAAGCTGCAATATTTGAAGAAAGAATCGTTAACCGTACTCTCATGTTTATCATGGTTGCAAGGGAAACCACGGGTAGAAACGGACTAAAACGAAGACCAAAATAACTTTCATTTCAATTATTTATGGTACAATGAAATCGCACTTCTTTGCTGGGCAAGCACGACAGGACATAAGAGTCCAATAACACATACCAAGCAGTTATACCGTTGGAAAGTGCATAAAATGGGACACAACTTTTATTCTAGTTACGTAAAATAATTATCAATTTTAAAGCAGATACAGCCAATAATACAATTATTTTTTACACAATTTAAATGTGTGTATACTATTTGTTTTAGGGACACGTTGTATTTTATAGAACCCACGATTTTTGATGAAAAGGATTTTGCAAAAGTTTGTTTCAATGCCTTATATACACATCTGCATCTCTGCTTCATGTTTATTGACAGAATGTATTATTTCACAGACGTGGCTCATTTGACTGTGACAACAGGAACAAGGTTACTGCGACACCCCACGTCTGTGATTTGCTGGTAGAACCCTAGACCCTGAGAGTTAAATACAGCCAATCACTGACCATGAGGCAGGGCTGCATATGTGCACATAACTATAAATTGTTGCAGAATTCTTTTCACAAAAGCCGTGGGCTCTATGCATAGGGACCCTGTCTTTCCCGAAAAGAATTTTGCCTCACTTTGTTTCGGTGCTTTACGTGCACATCTGCAGTTCTGTTTCGTGGTCAGGGATTGGATATTTTAGCTCTCACGAGCCTTGGTTTTCTTCCGGCAAATCACAGACGTGTAGCGTTGGAATCAATGTTATTGTAATTGGCTCAGTCAAATGAGATACCTTCACATAGACACGCTGCCAATAACTGTGAAGCAGAATTGCAGATGTACACGTACGGCACTGAAACAAACTGTTGCAAAATTATTTTCGCGGAAAGCAAGGGTCCCTATCTATGCACTATCATTTGTCATAAAAACAGCACTACTGTACGTTTGACAAGGTTTCCTCTTTAATCTGAGAACAACTATATCTCAATTGGACTATTCGTCGAGTCACAAGATGAGAAAGCATGAAATAGTGCAAATATTAGGCGTCCGGAAATTTGCGTGTATTTTAATACGTATGTTGTTCACCCAGGCTAATAACGTCAAAGTGCGAAATTCAGCTTTACGTTTATTTTCTGTGTTCGTATGATACAACTTTATTGGACTAATAGGACAGTAAATTGACGTAAGCTCATGGTTTTATGTTTTCACATACAGAAAATGTAACAAGCACTAAACCAGCGCGAAAATAATTTGGGTGCACATTTTCAACACAACATTCCAAACATTTTGACATTACGCTTTGTATAAAACAAATAAAATAAAATATTAGTGACGTTATACACCAGCTCAGTCAGCGTTTCAGATTGTGTTACTTTTACTTTGAATTTTATCATAATTCAAAATAAATATGAATATATTCAAACTCATTCATGAATTTTCATGAAACTATTTTATCGTATACTGGTAACATCCCTGCAAGCTGTAGATTAACAATTTCATAAAGTAGTGAAATTTGAACTTTATTTCATCATCACCCTAGAGTTCGTTTATTTAAATTATGTTCTTCCATTTTTACAACTATTTACACTAGCCCTTGCTAAATTATCACAAAAATATAGAAAACTTTAATAGTTAATTAAAAGAACAACTTTACGACTCCAATAAGATCCGCCTCTGGCAGATGAAAAGGCGTATACAGATCTATAAAAAAAACCTGACAGCATTGCTAAAATGAGCATTTTCAAGTGGTTACGTCTCAATATCTACTAGGCTACTTTACAGATACGAAACCAATCAGGAGCCAAGAATAAATTTTACTGCAGATTTCCGCCAGTAAAATAACATGGTCACAGCCTAAGAAGTTACATTAATACAAATACTGCGTGCCAGTTCGTAGTTTTGCACAAAGGAACGAAGGGTCACTAAACAATGTCGGTTTTACTGCCTCTTCGCATCCGAGCCTCAAAAGAGCCAAACATCTGCAGGTAGGCGATTTGAGGTCCTAGCATTTTTTTGTCTCAATGACAACCAAGCAGTGCATCCTACGTACATACAGCGTATCGCGACAGGTAGCCTACACGCATGGAATGCGTCCCGAAATTCAAATCGTTACGGAGTGTAACGTTTGGACTAGACGACGGGGGAAACACGTGGTACTTAAATTCGTGTCTCTTACGTACAATTCTCCACATAAATATCTTCTAAATATAGATTTTTGTTATGGTTGTCCAACATTGCTTAAGTGAACTTAATAACATTCCAAATGTATTAGTCTACGTATTTAATTTTTCCTCTGTAATCTACCTATAATTTTGTTTCATAACGCTCAGAGACACGATATACAGGAAATGATACGACGGTGCCATTTTACTAGTATGTACCATCTACACTGGACTACTAAGCATATCTAACCAAAACGTCCATTACCAATGAATAGAGCCATGAACCTTTCGCGAAAATAATTTTTCCCCAGTTTGTTTCAGTGTCTTACGTGCAAATCAGCAGTTCTGCTTGATAGTCAGTGGTCTGAAGTTTTAACTATCACGTGTCTTCGGCCTCTACCAGCAAATCGCAGACGTGCGGTGTTGCAGAGACCCGAGTGTGATTGACACAGTCAAATGACATACGTCACTTCACGAAGACACGCTGCCAATAACCGTGAAGCATAGCTGCTGCTGTGCACGTAAGGCACTGAAACAATCTGGGGCAAAATTCTATTCCCGAATAGTTCATGGCCCTATCAATAGACTATTCCGTTGTAAGGTTACTTACGGCACAAACAATGAACACGTGTAAGGGAAAATAATTCCTGACAGGAAATATCACGAGAACACAAGGAATCACAGAACACACAGGTAGGTAACACCAACTACGCGTAGCGAAACTCGCGGGCCGCCGACACCTGACCGTCAGACCGCGTGACACCGACTGACTGAACCGACTTTACGCTACTATGAACTACCACGTGACTCGGCTCGGCGAGCTCCCCTTTGGCTCCTTCACTCCCCGGCCACGTCCCCCCTTCCCATTATTCGGTACAAACTACTTCCCCTCAAAGCACAACACGATCCACGCCGCCCCCAGTCACCAGCAGGAAGCCAACGACCATGCAACCGCGATAAACGCACGGCATATTATACCGTCAAATACAATCTAACATATAGACACACTAGTTTCTTTCATTTCCTTACGTTCACATTGGCAGTTCTACTTCATGGTTCTTGGCAACGTATCTAGGTTCAGACATGTCCCGCATTTGAGTGTACCCATCAGAATAAGGTTTGTCACACCACACGAATGTGATGTAATAGGGTTTTACCGCCCTTTAACAACGGGTCTTCAAAGAGCCGATTAGGGTTAAATTAGGTGAAGGAACAACACAACGTCTATGCTCGAGCCGGGATTCGAACCCAAGACCTTTCGCTCAGCAGACCGCCGTCTAACCGACTACGCTACGGAGGCCGGCCATACTTGACAGTAGAACCCCAAAACAATCGAGTTTAAAACAGCCAATCACCGACCATGAGGCATTGAAACAAAATGGCGCAAAAATCATTTCGCCATAGAATCGTGGCTGTACTAATATCGGACAGCAAAGTGAAGTGTGCAAAAAAACAACCTAGCGGCATGAGGTAGAACTATTGATAGAGACCTACCAAACTCGCGTTATTATCTGACACAGTAGAATTCACTCAACTGCTATTTCACTGGCTGCGAGCCTTTAAGAGTGAAAATACATCGCCATATTCCATTTTTGTATTTTGAGTGATAACTCTTCTTTTGGGTAAATGTTTGAAAGCTTAACAGCAAAATAGAATATATATTAACATAATTTTCGACATAATTAATCTCTGTTCGCAGTTACTGCTTTACAGATTTAATTGCAGTTATGAAAATTCTTATTAGTACTTTCATAACTAATTAGATTTGTAACAAATGTAACAGCCAACAAAGTTTTATGATGTCTAAAACTCTATCAATACGAATTCTGTTCCATAACTTTACCCAAAATAAAAGTTATGACACAAAATACAATAATTGATATGGTGACACACTCCAACTCTTAAGAGATGATATTTAACTGCGCCACTGAATTTTTCTTACTAGCCAGGAGAGTTCATTAAGGTCTTGGGCCCGAGTTTCTCGGCTTTCGAGAGAATTTTTTTTAAATCCATACGAGAGTCAATATCGTAAAATTGCTTCGTAACTTTTTTTGCATATTGGTTTTACTATGCAATGTAATTTTTCGAGACAAGCTGTATGGTGAGTATAGCTAATTTATCAATTAAAGGGAAATTTCGTTAATTAACTAATAAGCAACTATTTTGCAGTCTTCTGACTCGATAAAATTAGAGTATGCCGTTTAAATCAGTCATAACAAAGTTACGAAGTGATTTTACGATATCGGCTTCCATTTATGTTTCAGAAAATAATTGTCGTTAAATGCGAAGAAACTCGGGCCCATGCCCTTAAGGAGCACCACGGAACTGCCAGCCAATAAACACTCTCTTACGAACGTCTAACAGCTTGGAGTTTAGTCGGTTGCCATACAACAACGCGAATTTTGTATGTCACTCACTATTGGATATTATGGGAAATACGCGAAAACGTATGCTTTGTCAAACTTAGGCCTGTAGTATACTTACCACAGCTCCATTTTAAGATATTAGATTAAAATATAGCATGTTAACAACTACCTCAACTTACCATAAGTAGAAAGAGAGTACTTGAAATTTCGTCTTCAACACGCGTGAACCAAAATTTTGAATTGGTATGGCAAATTTACAAATCAGGTTATTCATTACAACTAAAATTATTACGACACCATGAGAAACAACCTGCATTCCAATTTACTTTGTTTATCAAATGCTAGTAGAATATTTTATACTCTCTCCATTCACAATTCAAATATCAGCATGACATAATCTCGTCATGTTTTTCTCTTTCCTCGACGAGGAATAGGGGGCCGCAATCGGCTCACTGACAAAGCATTAGACTCCCATCAAGGCGACCGGTTCAGTTCCCGATCGACTCGCATGTAGGAATCGTGCTGGACGCTGCCGTTGGCGGGTTTTCTAGGGGATGTCCAGATTCTATACCTCTTCCATTCCGGTGTTGCTCCATCCTTACGTCATCCCCACAGCCAGCGCTATAGCACTGGATGTTAAGTTCCTCCTGCGCTGGAAAGGCATTGCAGCGAGTTGCAACTATCAACTATTTGAAGAAACATCTAATAGCGCATTACGTCTATAAATCTACGAAAAGAACACACACTTCAAGACACGATTCTATCTGGTTAAACATTAGTATCGCTTATTAGAAACACGATTTCCAGGCCTCTCAAAATGGCAGAAAAAGTCTTTGTCAGACTGCTGTATCTATAGGAAAATTCCAACTGGATTCGAAAAAAACACAATAGTATAAATACGCGTTGGAATCTGAACCACGAGTGTCATAAATAAAATGATATGGTCACCGTTTAAATTCCCATAGGAAACAGAGTAATAGTAAAGCTCTTTACACCAGTTGCGTTGCTTGCGCGTAAAGGTGACATTGCATTATAAACGCCGGCCGGCGGCAACCTTAGCGCTCCATCGATTTCGTGCCTCACATACACAAACGCAGCCTATCTAGATAAGAACCAACTAACTAAAATCACTTCACTTCAGCCAAGGCAGCAACTCCAGTTAACTACATAATAGCCAGTTCATCCGTTTGTCAGGTTAGCTGTAGGCTAAATGTGTGAATTACGTTACTAATAGGTCTGTGTATAGGATGTATTATCCGTGTTTGATGTGCGAAGAGAGAGGAGCGATAAGATTCTTTCAGCTTGCCACAATCAACAGTAACCACTTCGCGTCTGTTCGCGCCGCGTCAAAGTAGCGTCCAATGTTTTCGTTTACAACCCCCGACGCAAAAAGAGGGGTGTTATAAGTTTAACATGTGCATCTGTGTGTCTGTCTGTGGTATCGTAGCTCCTAAACGGATAAACAGATTTTGATAGTTTTTTTTTTTTGTTTGAAAGGACACTTGATCGAGTGTTCTTAGTTATGATTAACGAAAATCTGTTCAGCTGATTGAAGATGCTCAGCTCTTTTCTCGTTGTTGAAGGAATGTGAGCAACTACTACTGGTCTGATCAATGCGAAATGTAGTATCCTGTGACTTCAAATGAAATTTAAATAACATGGTCATTAGTCACCTTGACCTGATGCTGCAGCACCTTCTGAAATCTGCAGGATACCAACTCCACACCAACTTACGTTTGGGGTGGGGGGGGGAGGGCGAAGTTTACGTTTTTAATTTGTTTTATTTGTACTTTTTTTCCTATGCGAATTTAAGTGGCGACTGCGCAGTTTTATTTGAGTAAAATTTTTAATAAAGTCCAACTGTTTATTTTTTTAAGAATCAGGACGGTATTTTTGTCGTTACGGAACTAAAATTGGATGGTCACCCACCGCTATAAGCTAGAAAACATACATTTTCAACAAAAAAAATATTCTCCTGCAGAAATACATTTCGGATGAATTTCCTAAACCTGCGTGAGCACACACATCAGATGCAATATTCAATTCAGCGGCCTATAGCCAATAGTCTCTCTTCCACACGCGTCCCGAGTTATCTAGGATGTTTTATCTAAACTTGTGGATAGAGACGTTATGCAACCCAACTGGGAGTAAGATGGCCCACAGAGCACGCAACACACCCCCGCATCATCGCAAGGTGGAGATTCCCTGCGTTGTCGGAGTCCGTTTGCGCTGTGGGCTTTAGTACGGCTGGGTTGAGTAACTTATCAAACCGCCAACCTGTAAAAGAATCATCCGGTCCAGAAACTACCGTATAATTAGCACACCACACGGATCCTGGGCTAGATTAGAGACGAAAATGTTACTGGCAAGATGTTGTACGATGACTAGGGACTGGAAAATTTCGCGAATTCAATTACCTGTAGGCTATAATCCATTGTAGTACGCTAATTAGCAGCTAGTGGACAAATAGTCGGGGCTTGAGCATGCATAGTATAGGCAGTTCGGAATAAAGTGAGCACTCAAAATAGCCCTGCTAAATTTCTATTTTCAGACAATTCGTATATATCCGCGCGTAACGGCTAACGACGGGAAATGTCTAACCTCTCTGGACACGTCACTTGATGTTTGCCCGTGTAAGATAAACTGCGCAGTCAGTCGGTAGGAACCTATATAGTTAAATAAAAAGAGTTTACAAATTATATCAAATTCAATTATGTCAATTTTGTTTAACTTTGTTTCAGTATTGTTGCATTTAAATAGGAAAATACGCGGGACTATGTTGCGTAATTTCGCTGCCAACCATACAAGCAGTAATGCAACTATAGTTAACGTTGAGTTATAAACAGTAACGGCTAGTGATATTTTTCAAAGGTTAAATTTTTTATTGCTCACTTTATCCCGAACGACCTATACAATGGATTATAATAGCCTACAGGTCATTGAATTCGCGAAATTTTCCAGTCCCTAACGATGACATTTTACGCGCACAATGTGGCAACAGAGCACGGAGTTTGTTCCCTTTTGCGCTCCATAGACATCTTACACAAACTGTTCTGACCGTAATATTATTGGGCGCAGGTTCAAATCCCGAGCAGTTCAAACATGATTCAACATACATGAAATAATACCTGGACGTGGAGCGCAAGAGGGAACTATCTCCGTGCTGTACTGACACACTGTGCGCGAAATACATCGTTAGGGCCAGGAATTATTCGCGAAAAGAATTATGCCCCAGTTTGTCTCAGTGCCTTACGTGCACTTCTGCAGTTGTTTCATACTCAGTGATAGGATGTTTTAAGCCTCACGTGTATTGACGTTCTATCCGCCAATTACAGACGTGCGATGTTGTAGTAACTACACTTTGATTGGCGCAGTCTAATGAGAGACGTCACTTCAGAAAGACCCTCTACCAACACCACGAGGCAGAACTACAGGTGTGCACGTAAGGCATTGAAACAAAATGGGGCAAAATTCTTTTCGCCAAAAGTTCCTACCCTTAGTCATTGTACATTTTGCCACTGGCATTTTCGTCTCCAATTTGCGTGGTATGTATATTACGCGGCAGTTTCTGGACGCGCTGTATACAGGATACACATCATAAACTACATTTGTGTCATTGTCCTGTGGAACATGACACCAGTCGACCTTGTAGCAGAGAGACAGCCGTCAGCATCCACTGCGTGTCCCACTGAACTGCTGGCCTGCTACGCCATCCATGCCTGGTAGCAGACCCCCCTCTCCCCCTTGTACTGACGTAAGTCTTCAGGGAGACCCATGTAAGGGCAAGAAGTCGCCTTTCACCGCGGCCGGCGCCGATACGTCGCCTCGCGAGGACACGTGTTGCGTCCACAGACGACCGGATAACAGCAACAACTTTAATTTAATATACGGCTCGTAAGTACATTTGGAAGCTGAATGTTCGAAGTGACTAGATGACCTGCCCCCAAGTGTAGGGTAAAAACAGATGCGAAAAAAAAAAATCCTGTGTTTGACTTCAAACCATTCAGTACCTGCCACACGTACAACACGGACCAGAATTCAAGTGCCAAACTCTAGGACGTAATTCTTTATGTAAAATAAGATGGTGTTACATTGATCAACATTAGCAAATACAAGATGTTGAAAATCAAATGATGGTTAGGCTGTACATTACTGAAAAAAAAAAAAAAAAATACAATACTACAACGTATATGATATTGAGTCACGAAAATCGGCATAGAGTTCCAAAAATCTGATAAAATGTATCGGTTAAAACGTGGTTGACTGAAGGGTCTTCCATTGCGTATGTAACTTTTAAATACTAAACGGTAATGAAATATTCAAAGCACACTTTTACTCACCAAGACAACAGCGCTTCTTGTCTGAACACTCTCCGGGGCACCGTTTTGCAGAAAACTTGACTCAAAATTTTTAAAGGGTGGATTAATTCCGCAGGGGTAGGCAACACAACCGCCATACGGTCATGCTAGTTGCTGCATTGAATAATTTAATTGATTATGAGTAGAGGGGTTGTAGCGACTTTATGACGACTATGAATGTGTTGATGTGAAATGTGAACCATTTTTACGCGAACTTTTAAAGTTATCCTTAAGAGAGTTATCTACGAAAAGGGTACACTTCAAATTATAATATTTAAACGTGCAACAAGAATCCTGATTTAGAGGCCCCTCAAAATTCCTAAAAACCGCATTATTTACAATAAAAAAAGTATCATTTCATAATACATTAAGATACAGCAGAAGCCTATCCACAGATAAATTTTTTGAATGTCCGCTCCCCCCTCCCCCCCAAAAAATACAAGCAAAAACAACGCGTGCTAATTACTGCGTCGCGTGTAGAGGTGATGCAGTTTTCGTAGAGCGTAGCAGTATCAGCCTTATCGCCTTCCAGTTATCGCGCATAAAAACGTAAACTCACATTCGTTACATAAACCTCTTAAAAGCATTTTATTGAGAAATGGTGACGAGATGAGGTGGGTATGGAGCAGTAGAGGAACGCAAGAAGAAGAAAATGGGAGTCTCTCGTATTTATGAGCGACGAACGGAGTGCTTGCTCGTTTTTCGCACATTTAAAGGCAGAAGTTTTTTTTTTTGTCAGGTATGGTCTCCCAAGCATGTAGTTACCCCAGAGCTTTCGTTACAAAAACATTCACTAATGGCTACTGTACGGGTTCTTAGTGGTTCCGCTAAGTTCTGTTTCGCTGAACACAAGATCTAACATCCAGATACACAAACTGCAAATCGACTCCTCGAGCACTTGCGGTGCTGCAGACATTTACGTCAAGGTTTGTGTTGCTTCACCACCACCACCACCACCACCACCACCACCACCACCACGTAGATAAGATAACATTAAAAGTTTATTATTCTTATTCTTATTATTAATTGCGAACTTCCAAGTAAATTTTTAAGATGCACATTTATCCGCTCCCCTGCACTTCACTCACACTATTTTTGTATGCACTCGACGTCGTCGTTAACGGAGGAATACGCAAAGGGGGAGAAAAATCCATCACGCAAGTACATTCAATAATTATTACGACTGTTTTTAGATGAAAAGAAACACTCACACAAAATTTTATCATCTGTGACGCCGGCACTAATTACTGGTGCAATGTTTCACAAAGGACACTCGCATGGAAATATTATACAAAGGTGGTTATCACAAAAGTGTTACCGTAAACAATTATTAAAAATTTACCTACTTCAGTATGAATTATGGTTACAAAACCCCCAAAAATAGCATATTTCGCCTTACAAATACACAACAAGAATCTAGTAACTCGTAAGCTGAATTTAACATGTCCATTACAAGCCATCATTTACGCATAAAAAAAAATAATTTTTCGCTCGCGAAAATTTTTACCTTTAAGAAAATGCTTTTAAGTCTAAACGACAACAGTTACCACAAATCTGTTTGACAGTTTTGTTTAAAATAGTTTTTTTTTTTTTCAGCGATCTTTATTTTTAACAAGACAAGAAATCATACGGTTTCGGCTAAAAAGCCAACTAACAAAATTAATGTGCAAGAGTCGACCTAGTGGTCTCCTGTATACTCCAGGTCACAGTGGCGCTAGTTCAGCTACAACAGAAATATTCAACACCTCAAACGTCATGCATGGATGTGGCTATAACTTTATATTTTCCCAATCCTCTCTGAAGAAGTGAGCACAGAATTAATACGATTTTATTTATCTTTACTGAATTCGTTAAGGTGGCCGCCTGTTCAGACATCCGAGCAGTGTGCAGACCTTCAGCCGACACGTTTATTAAACAATTTTCTCAGCGTACGTGAAGGGTGTCTGCTTAGGAATACAATTTCAAAGAACGTTATACGTATGTATACCCTTTTCAGGTCCACCGTCAATACGTACGTAAAGCATGTATTCTCGAGGCTGGAAATGACGACAATTGGTGCTTTTGCGGTTATTTGTAGGCATGATTCAGAACGTTTAAAAGGTATAGGCAGTAATGATACGCACGGGCATACCGAAGTATTTCCATCACGCAGAGTTTCACTGGCTTGGGAATTCTAAATTACAGTATATTTCTACACTGAAAGAATAGTATTGTTGTAGGCACCATACTTCTGTTAAAATTGGGACAACAGTCCAGTTTAGTTTTCGATACTATCTCGATTGTTCCTGTAACAATCTGTTCCGTTGAAGTAACAGCATGTCCCGTGAAAGAAAGCTGCACTTTTGCTCCTCCTACAAAATATATTGTTACTTCTATAGAACATAATCTTGTAGCAACAATCCAGACAGTACTGACAAACAAAATGAACTGGTCTCCTTATTTTAACAGAATTATGGTACATACATTTCTGTCAGTGTAGTATGACAAGGAAGTGCTTTTAAATTTCATGCTATTGACGTTTACCTGCCTCTGGAAAGCGTGTATAGGCCATTCGGAATAAAGTGAGCACTAAAGATTTAACCTTTGAAAAAAATCATTAGCCATTACTGCATATAAGCCAACATTAACAACAGTTACATTTTTGTTTGTATGGTTGGTAGCGAATAACTGCATGTAGTCCCGTGTATTTTCTTATTTGAATACAGCATTAGTGAAACAACATCAATTGCAAACGACCTCTCTGTATTTAATATACTTTAAAATATTTATTTAAGTTCTTACTGACATACCTACTGACTGTAT
>PNEQ01086425.1:0-35234 GCA_003012365.1 Medauroidea extradentata | reverse complement strand
AGAACTCCTTTGTCACGTCACCACACGAACCAGAAAAACTCTCCTTACCTCCTTAGATAAAAACCTTAATGCCCAGATATAATACACATAAAACACTACCTAGACTCCTCCATTGCTCTATGAAATGTCACATATTACAACCTAAGACCACAATCGATTAAATTGTTTACAAATCAAATTACAGTACATAGAGTAAATATAGTAGATAATGAAAGCAAAAAAAAATACTGAGAAAAAAACTAAACTATTTAAATAAACATTAAGAACTGCAACATATGCATCACAGATACATATATTACACAGGGTAAAGTACCAAGACACATGGCCATATGGAGCAACGGGAAACCTTTAAGCGTCCATGGGTTAAACAAACTGAAGTGCGAGATTTTATAACTCTTAATGGCATATAAGCTAATAAAAAGAAGACTCTCATCAAAATGATCCGATACATACCTAAAAACAGAGGGAGATTTGCAGGGATGTTAGTTTTGTTTTAAATACGGTGATACTCGTGTAGTTTTACAATTTTCTAATATATGTAAATTATTCATGCTTAAAAACAACATCGATGCTTACATTGTTACTTACAATATCATAACAGTACTTCTGTATTGACATATTTCTAATAAGGATAATAAGCAAAGACAGATTCAGATGTGATTGTTTTACACACACACCTACACACAAACAAACCTCAATATTTTTCATTTTAATGTAATGTAATTATTAACAGTAAACTATATTTTCACAAAATTATTATATATATTTTATTGTCCTAGATTTTTAGTCCTAATTGTGATGTTATATGCTAACAATGACAGAGCTTTTAAATTGCAAATAATGATAATAATAATATACTCATTTTGGCACTTAACCCCTATGGAATTTCCCACCTTGTATTACATTTTTACTGAACAAATCTATTTCATCAAAGGATTTTTCTCGATTTCCTTTGCGTGCAATGCATAAACACATAAATATTTACAATGAAAAGTGATGTCTGTTTGAATAAAAATTTAACAATTTTCCTGCATATCATATCGTTTTTACTATCAAACAATCACTGCTAAAGTGATTACAGTTTCTGAGCCATTAACAATTTTCCCTCAATTATATACTTGTTACTGTCCGTAAAAACTATAAATTACTTGTATGTATTTAAGTAACTCTAAATTTCATACTCGCCCCTTCGGAATTGCAAATATCCAAATGTATCAAATACAAGTCACAAAATTATTACACAATTCAACGACATTTTTTTCATGTCTAAATTTAACTTCACACACTTTCCTGGAATAAATACAAAAATTAAATTCTATAGTAATCAAAAAATGTAATAAATGTAATCT
Organism: Medauroidea extradentata; assembly: GCA_003012365.1. Taxonomy (NCBI): domain Eukaryota; kingdom Metazoa; phylum Arthropoda; class Insecta; order Phasmatodea; family Phasmatidae; genus Medauroidea; species Medauroidea extradentata. The sequence continues at coordinate 33,885 of PNEQ01086425.1, read as the reverse complement.
GTGAAATATACAATAAGTTATTCGTTTTTCCTGTCCTTATATAATTTTTCTTATGCGTTTTCTCTACCGGTTTTTTTCAACAAAATCAAAACTGAGGTTTTTTTATTAATATTTTCTTCACTAATCATTAACATTTGAAACCAGTAATGGAGAATAGAATTTGTATATCCGGTAGACATGAAGCTGTGTTGTATTTTGCACTGTGTGTATAATATTTTCTCCTAAAATTATTCTGCCCACAAAAATATCATAACTTAACGTCGTAAAAATTTCCTTGGGAAAGAAATTTGTGAACAGCTGAACGACAGCCATTTAAGCCCAAATATAGAATGTTTTAAGAGTCTTAGTATACTATCAAATTGCAAAATTACGCACATATAAACTATATTCGTTCGCAGTATGTAAGACCATAGCATACATATATTTTTTTTTAATTTTTTGCTTATTTGGTTAATAAATATTATTTTCAAGTCCAACTTTGAATGCTTATATTAGAATCCTCTCCAGACATAATTTAATTTGCATTTACATAATGTGTTACAAGAGGATCACCTTCCAAAGTTAGTAACATAGAAACGAAAGTGGTGCTCACTATGTACGCGCATTCTCCAGATAATATTTGTGCCAGCTCTACATTTGCCATATTTTGCCCCTGACTCCTAAAAATGCCGGCAAAGAAAATGGAAGGCCTATATTTACCCCCTCGGTTACAATCTAAATATGGAAGGACGCCTTGTTAGTAGCCGCAGTGAGGTAAATCACGACACGACCGCCTCGCCGCTCTGTCTGCAGCCAATCGCGTGCTTCCGGGCGCTTAGCAGAGTCCATGGTCTTGCGGGTTGCGGACCGACACAGGGGCGAGGGGCAACCTTCCGCACACACATACTGCCTACCTGTCCGTCACGCCAGCCAGCCTTGTAGACAATAACGCACGCCTAACTAAGCAGCTAAATGTGGAGACTTTCTGTAATTAGTGCGAGTGAAGAGACATTTTGCACATACCTAGGTTATTCTAAGGTTAATTCTACTATAGGTTAGAAATATCTATGTTAAATGTTGCCAAGTAGCAATTTCTGTCCCGTGTTGCTATGGCCAATCACAGAGCTTCAGCAAATATAAAGTTGCATGAAGCCTATAATTTAAAATCCCAAATTGGTTTGTTGTCTTTCATTTTAAGTGGCCTTCGTCTTTGCTAAGTGTTGTTTAATTTGTATTTAGTAATGTCTCGAAATTTACTAGATTCGTTTGCAATAACAGAGCTACTACCAGCAAAATCTTTCCCTTTGCCAAATTCTCCCATTAGAAAACACGTTTTCTTTGTAATCTATACAATTAGCGTTAGTTATACTGAGGAATTCACAACCACAAAAGGGAAGTATTTTTTCAATCGTTTTTTCTACACTACAAACAGATTGATTTAAATATAAAACAGTAAATATAGTAAGGATGGGTGCATATTAAAATGAAATATTTTTAAGACAGTAACATTAAATTATACCATTCAATTTGCACTTAAATATAAGTCAGATGAACTAGCTCCATTTTAATATTTTTTGTTCTAGTTAAAAGTCTTAAAATATAGTTTGGAGTTGCACAGTTAATTTTCTTGTCCATGACAATCTGTATTATTTTTCATTATTTCACTTTTCAAACTCCGATCACATGACCGAAATAAATATGTTGGTAAGCCTTACAAAGATTTACTAAGTTTCTTATTGTAATTTTAATTCCGAGGTTTTTATCGCTGGTATAATAAACATCTTATAGGAATGACATTGATGGTAGGGCATCATATCTCTAAGCAATACTTCTGACTAGAGAACAATTGTCGTATAAAGCAAACTATAAGAATATTATATTCTTATATTAACATGAGCAGGAAGTGGTCTAGGTTTGAAGTAAACACAAAAAATTTTACCTTAAATTTTGAAACTGACATAACAATTTTTTTTTTTAGCCTGGCTGCATATTCGCATGTAGCTCACCAACTTCACATAATAATTAGGTTAGACTCATTTGCATATTTTTAGACGTATCTAGTTTAAAAATGTGTTCCTGACTTGAGCATCGAGCTACACCATGACGTAGGTATATCACAAATTTTCAACAGCCTTTACACCAAGCTACAACAGAAACGTCACACAAGTAAATCAGTTTGAAATCTAGTACACTAGCTAATAAAATTACTCAAACGTCAGATACCGCGTTACTCTGCTAATCTGCGAAAAAATAAAATTACGTTTACGTAGCACTTGAGAACGGTTGCAAGAACTTTTAATTGGTGTAATCAAGAGTTTAGACGGGAGGTTTAGGGGCTTGCTAGCCGTAGTTCAGTTCGAAACTTCACGATAACAAGGCAAAACCTACATTCAGTGCGGTTCAGTTGTTTCACGAATAAGCACCGTTCCGAAAACATCGTACAAGCCGTAACTAAGGACATTTTACGTCTGTGTATATTAACACTAACAGTCAAATTAAATTACGGGTTTCGAAATCGTCACTTTATTAACGCCATGTACACTGGTAACAGCAGGTAGTAGGCATATGTTTATGAAGTCTTTATATCGTAAGTATGTTCAATGGATTACGGAAAGCGTCTGGGATGTTGTTATTGGAGAAGAAAACTTTACAAGGTCGGTGCCTGACAATTGGGTAGTCATGTGTAGTTTCGACAATTATTATAAACTGCTCAGTGAAAGAAATACACTGAACTGTTTGTTAGTTACGATATAGGTACGTTTTGCGTATTAATTGAATATATTGTAGTAAAACTAATTTGGTGAGCATTTAACACCTAGGTCTTTAGCGCATGTGAGGGGGGACATGGTGTGAATATGGAGCATCGCCGGAATGATGGGCCGTGGAAACGGGAGAGTCACGAGAAAAATAGCGGCATCATCGTTCGGCACGATTTCCTCATGTGAAAATCCGGGGACCGGTCCCGCCAGGAATCGAACCCGGATCGCCTTAGTAGAAGGCGAGTGCTGTCGCCACTGCACCAACCAGGTCCCAGATGTAAATTATACATAGCGCTTTAATATATGCATGACGTCAAGGAACAAGCGCATAATATGCACAGCACGCAAATACTTGGCTGAGCTGGAGACAAAATGGTTAGTGGCTAAATGTTGTACGATGACATGTTACGCGCAACTTAATACGTGCCAACACAGCACAGAGAAATTCCCCAAGTCGGCTTATACGTTCCACGTCTTGGCATTGCTTTATTTATGATACTTCCAGGACAGGTAGAACTGACCATGTACTGCACGGAATATCAACCTTTTTTTAACCTGCAGTTATAATACGCTGATCTGTATAGTGATAGTAAGATACCTGTGTAGCGCATAAGGAGACTTACACCGGTCTACGCCGCAACATCTTATGCACGTAAAAAAGTTGTAAAACATATTGCTATTAACAATTTCCTCTAAAATTTAGTCGGGGATTACCATGGTGTGCTTATTAAGCGGCCATTTCTATACAGCCTGTGTGTGCGTATTCATGCATGTAATGTTTTTATTGTGGTGTAAGACATTTATATTTCAGTGTGGTACAATTTGTATGACTTTCTGTGCTCGAGGAAGGTCTCAAGAAATAGTTTTATACATTATTACTTATTATACTATGTATTTATTTGAACGTGACTAACAAATGTAAATCGGTTTAGAGAAAGACAGTGACCAGACCGTCAAAAGTACCCACTAAACCGTCAACCGAGTGTGTGTGTGTATATATATATATATATATATATATATATATATATATATATATATAGTGCATGTATGTAACGTGTGTGTTCCTGCAAATACCACACATTAATAATTAATAAGGTTTTTAATGGGTTGCGGGACGGGGCGAGGAAGCAAGGGGCAAGGGGGGCCTAACAACAAGGTGCCCAAAGAATTTAGTGAAAAATATTTATTTTTTAAAACGTTTGTAAGACTTTTATTAATAAACCTGAACAATGATTTAAATATTAATAATTTTAAAAATATTTCATTTCAGTAAAAATGTTAGTGAATAATAACTGTTTTTACAACAACTTAACACATTTAATATTATTATCAGAAATAGTTGTTTGCTTATAGAATATTTGAATTGCGGAGAGGTTGTCATCGAAATAATATTAAAACTCTATTACTATTTTATTTAATTTAGAAAAGAAAATATTTTTAATGAATTGTAATATTTTATACTGTGTATGAATATGAATAATTTAATGTCTTTCATTTTGATTGTTTGTTTGTAACGTACGTATCCCCTTACCATTCTACCGATTATGATTAATGAGTTTCCTGGGGTGGGAGGGGGCATATATTTTAAATTAAAAAATAAATTATTCTCATATAGACATATGTATGTGTCCTGCTCTCGAGTTGGAAACCCTGATTTATTTGTGTTCACACTAAATGGAAAAACAAAAACAACATTGAAAATCTAAACACCCTTCAATAAACACACAACACAAACACTAAATTTTTGTGCGGCATTTTATTATCGTAACGAAATCGCGGTTAACTGCTAGAAATTATAGCTATGATTATAAAACAAGCAGAATACGGCAGATATTCTACCAGTTTATATGTAAAATTTATGTTAATTTAATTGCAACCACCCTAAATATTTTATGACCTATATGTATATATATTTTTTTTTTTAAGTGGACGCTAGGTTTAGAAGTTCATGCACTGCTGCGCCATCTAGTGGCGAGTTATGGTAAAAAGGATCTCACTAAAGAATTCTACGAGGTAAAATATTTATGTATGCCAATTTTCATGGCGATCTGTTGAACGGCATAGATGCTTATATACTGTAGCGCAATATAGAGGCGAGTAAGCGAGTTAAGTAAAAAATTTATATCACAAAACACTTCTCCTTTTAAAAAAATACATATATGCGCCAAGTTTCATGGTGATCGGTCAAATGGTGCGTGTTTCTATAAATTATACATTTATACACTCATATATGTATAGTAATAAATATACATCCTATATACATATATATGTATATATACATAATATATGTCAATATGTCAACGTTTCATTGACCACTCCATTTGTTTTCGTCAAGTGTTCGTTTCACTGTTTCGCACAGAGTTTGGTAAAAAAATTAAGGAAAATAAAAAAATCTTACTCTCACGTTGGTTTTTTTATATTGTATGTTTGTTTAGTTTTAACACGTCGTACCAATAATACGTATAAACATTCAGCGGGATTATTAATTTGTCCAAAATATTGTATTATTTACAATTTCATTATAAAAACAGTGCGTTTAAAATTGTCTTGCTAATAAACATTATCTACAAGATTAGATGACCTTAAAAACTAAGTTAAACAAATAAAATCCCTTATTTCCTGCAGATTACTGATTTCTCTGGTATTTGTGTAACAACAGGAAAATATGTAAACAATATTCTTCAATAAAATTTCTGCCATATACAGTAATTTACTTAACTTCTTTAAATGCTGTCTGCATCAGTGTACACCAAAGTTATTTCTTCGCGGTGTAATAAAATAAATCAACAATGATAAAGAAATTCTATAAAGTTTGAAATAATCTACACGCTATCTTTATCACGTAAGGGATAAGTTAGAATTATTGAATGCGGGTAAAATGTTGCAATGCGGTTGACTTCGCGAAAAGCATTTTTCTTTGAAAGAATTCTCCATGTCTGGAGCATTACGCTTCTGCTCTACAGTTATTCAAAAGCGAGCTGTTACAACCCGTAATATCGTTTCTTCTTGCTCTCCACGCCAGCTTCTTTCTTCTCTTTATGCTCTCTAAATTCTTTTGTAAACCGTGAGTCGATGTTTTGATTTCCCTTGATCGGTCGTTTTCATCCAATTGAAATCTGGAGTCGTTTTAAATCATTGCGGATGAATGTTTTGCTTTTCATTACTCGGTCTTGTAATATGCAGTGTGCAGTCTTTCTTAGAAAATAATTTTAATAAATTTTTCAACAACAGAACATCGGTACTACAGCCTGAGTCTTAACACCGCAGCAATTGTCACCAAAACCGTAATATCCCTGCATTGTCTGTGCTTTGTGCTATTAGCGCTTACGTGTATATGTCTCATATTTTACTAGACAATTGTCATTTAGAACGATTGTGGAGTGATAAATAGCAGTAACGAGGAAAATTTGTCTTGTGCTATGCATAATTTACTTGGATCGTTACGACGATCACAAAAAAAAATGTCGACAAAATAATTGTTTGCATAGAAGAAAAAATGCATCAGGAAAACGTATAAATTATTGAAAGAAATGCTAAAAATAACAACATGTTTGAGTGCGTCTAGTCTGTTAAATAGATAGACGCAAATGTCACAAACATATTTAAAAACACATAAACGTATATTTAGGTAGCAAAACTAAACGTACATTACTGAGACCGTCTTCACTTGAAGGATATTTTTCGACTTTAGTGAGAAGAATACAACAGTAATCTTTGTGTTTTAAGTTAAGTGTCACAACTTGACAAATATCTTCAAAAGATGATCGAACACTGAAACCAAACGAGTATTACATGAAAACGTTCTTTTGAGTTTGATAAAAGTCATGCTATTGAAAAGATTTAACCTACTTTCTCATACATCCTACGTCCGAGTATTGATAATATCAAACATGTTATTAAAGGCCTCACCTACCATGAGATTAAAATGCGTTGTAGCGTGTTTGTAAATACGAATTTTTTTTACGAAACTTTTCCACACATTCCCATTGAGTGTACGATAAGAAAATACACTTCAAACGATGACTGAATGGTTATTTAAAAGCAGCACGTTGATTAGATAAATCATTTTGGAGTCCTTCAAAGTGTCTAAAAAAATAGCTGTTACAAAATGTTATATCTGAAAATCTACGAACAGGGATTCGTGTGAAACTACCGTAAAAGCTAGCAATGGACTTACTTTAAAACTTTCCACCAATAAAAATTTAGGGTGACCACTGAAAGTGTCAGGCGAATATCTAGAGTGCTACTGCACGCCGTTTCAGTGTTTTGCGGTAGAGGCGATACGGCACCAGATGAGCCAGTCAACATCGCCCTTGGCGCCGTGCCTCACTCATACAAACATACGACCGGTAGGCGGGCGCCTTAACAGTACATAGTATGTTATTCCACGCTAAAAGCATCAGTTCAGATTTGTAGGTTTCTCGAAGCCAATCTGTAAAAAATAAAGAACCAGCTATGCTAGAAAATAGATTTTGCCAACATTCTGAGCACAATTTTTTCTCGTTTAACGCATACCTGAAGATCAATCTCTGACGCCGTAAGCTCGTACAGTTAATTGCGGCGTAAGATATCGTGCTTAACAAATTTATCATTCGGGGTAAACGTTTGCTCATAGAGTTGGTAAATATAATTATCAAGGATAGTTATTTTGTTTTGCAGTTTTCCTATATTGACTTTCAAAAAGTGTAGCTCTCAATTGAAGAATTCAGCGTTTATTTATCTACATCGCCCTATTAATGAAGCATAACGAAACGTAAGACAAATCCAACCAAATATTTTTCTGCACTAACCATATATTGCATGCAGGAATAACGAAATTATGTGCTATTAACATCCAAATGTTTAGTTGTCTATATACAAACGACTTATTGAGCAGCACCAAACCAATATGGTTTTATATAAAATATTATTTTTTCAGACCGTAATAACTCAAATTATGCATCGCTACAGCTGCAACAGTCATCACGAAAAAATCTGGTATATTACCAGTTACTGTAGCACATTTGCCGTCTGTGGCTAGATTTCATTAACAAGAACGTAATTCAATCAATCTAGCGAGCAGTCTTTTGTGCAATTACACTCCAAAAAAATTGTATAATTTACAAGGATTTTCTTTGTACTTTTACAAAACCTTGTAAGTACAAAGATTTACTTTGTAAAATCATAAGTCTATGAAGTTACATAGGTAAACTTTGTAATACTACAAACCTATACTGACAATTCCTGCGCTGTAAATTATTATTTATAAAATATGACAAGGCACTTCTTCGTAATTGTACAAACTTTAGTAAATTTTTAAAAACGTCCCGTTTCAAATTATTAGTATACAATGTCAAAATGATTTTGTTCGCAAAAGAAGAGAACTTAGAAAAAAAGTGTATCATACAAAAATCGTAAGTTCGCCGGGAATTACTTATGCAAAGATTACAACCTGTGAAAAGTATTTTTCTGGAATAATGTGAATGTTTATATTAATTGCGTGCTTTAAAAGAAAGATTATTGAACTGTACATTGAATATGTACAAATAAATAAAGGCCAAGGTATACAGAAGTCACAGTGGTCCGGCCGCTTGGCTCAGTGGTTAATGCTCCTGACCGCTGGATCAAGGGTCCCGGGTTTGATTCCCGGCCGGGAGGTCACATTTTCAGTCGCTTTGTCGGATTCAGGGCTGGGTGTTTGTGTTCGTCTTGTCTGGGTGCCACACGTCCACGTACAATTACGACCATTACACGAAAACAAAGTGACTGGGGATTACATGAAATAGTTCAACTTAAAAGGGGGGGGGGGGGGGGATGTTGGTGCAGTGACGAGACGATTGCCTTGTCACTATGCCAAACATTAAAAAAAAAAGTGATAAAATGCGTAGATTCTAAGCATGGGGAGAGTGGTTCGAAACTTAACACTCCACAGATGTTTATTTATTTTTTTCAAATTAATTTCAAGTATACGTCATTTATTCAAAAGTTATTTAATAAATAAATTTAGTGTTATTAAGTAAGTGCAATGTACGTTTAAATTTATTTTTTCCTTATTGAAAGTACAGCTACAGGGCTTACAATTTTACAAACATATTCTTTGCATTTAATTACAAGGACAACCATTGTAGTTTTACAAGGAATTTCTTTGGCAACTGAGTTTCCAAGGATTTTCTTTACAAAAGTACAAACAATTTTTTTACAGTGTACTCTTAGTAAATAAAGCGGTGACATACTTGAGCAGTTTACGTTCGAAGTACCTGTTGTTAAACTAGACATCATTCACCGCCTCATACACATTGTAACATACTATTTTTTTATTGTTGTTTACCACGCAGATGTCAGACATTATCGATTATTTATTTAATGTTTTTTTTTTTTTATATTTTTTCTGAGAATACGTAATTAGAATCCTACCTTTTCTTTTTGCTTAGTTATTTTATTGGGCGTAAATTATTAGCTTTTTGGCATGTTTTTTTATAGAATGTATATACTGTGCAGTCAATATTTTTCGATAAACATTTCACGTTTATACAATCATTAATATCAGTATAGACACTCTCTGAACTGCAGATATAATAACATATTAATGCCTTAATGGATGCACTTTTCTGTCTCCAACAAAAAAAATATGAACTGCGGGGAAATGGCTTCCAACTAAACTGACAGATAACGGTTCAAAAAGAATTGGGTTTGTTATGCATGCAAATGACTGTGGGACTGAACCTGTAACAAAATTAGCGGGTAAAAATGTCAGTTACCGGAAGGCAAATATATGCAGACTGGGATGGGCTAATGCCCTGGTTGAAGCCGGCCTCTGTGACAGTAATAACAGGCAGCGGGCAGATTTTTATTCCTGCAAGAGGAGGAGGAGGCTGTACCCAGGTGAGGAACATCTTCGCAGCATCATTACGCTCCCGCCAAAGCGATCCGTCATCGATTCCTGGAGGGGTAGGTCCCCGGATTTTCACATACTGGAATCATCTCGGACAATGCCGCTGGTCGGCAGGTTTTCTCAGGGATCTCCCGTTTCCTTCATCCATCCATTCTGGCGCTACTCCATACATCATGTTGCCCTCACCAGCGCTAAAAACCTTGACGTTAAGTGTTGACTAAAATATCTTCAATCAAGCATAAATACTAGAGATGCTTGAAAATGGCGAGAATATTTAATTCCAACTCAGTGCCTAATAAAATATAGTACCTACATCCTAATTTTGTTCAGAGATGCAATTTGTTACACGTGTGAACAATAATGAGGCAAATCACATATGCTCTTCGTTAAAGTTGTACAGTGCTTCAAATAAACGATAGGCAAGTTCGTTACATAACTTTACACTATCTTAGAACCAAGAAATCATTAGACATTTTCCTCGATTTTCCAGAGTCTCTAATTATGACTAGAGCCACGGAAAGTTTGCGGGTTCATTTGTGAACAAGTTATATTTCGAAGTTTTATTAGTTTTAATTAAGTTTGCAGATTATAGAGACGCAGAAACTTCGTGAATTCATCTAATGATTGGTTAGATTACAAACTCATGTGATTAAAAATTACTTCCGCTATTGGTCCACTGTTAATTGTACTCGCTACCGAGTACTATGAACCTATATAGTGGACGTGCACAAAACCGTTCACTGTCTCCAGAGCTATCTTATCAGATGTGCAACAATACACTCACTCGAGCAGCAGCCAATGTACAAAAAGCTGAGAACAGAGTGTACACTGGGCTGTAGAGTTCATCCGGCAAACATTGAGCATGTGAAATATCCGGGTCTCCAGCAATTGAGTCTCCGTTTATTCTCATATATTCACTGAAGCAGCAACCAATCAGCAAGTAGCTTAGAACAGAATGTACACATGGCTGCGGAAACTAGACGAACAGTCTTAGAATCTTCAAAATTGTAGCGAAATGTTCTTGTTTTAGTTTGCCTTGCTGAATGAATTATATCTGTCGTTGTACTAGAGAGATACACTGAAATAATAGTATAGTTGCAGGTACCATACTTCTGTTAAAATAGGGACAGCAAAACAGTTTGGCTGTCGGTACTACTCTGGACAATTCCTTCAACAATCTTTTGTGTAGAAGAAACAAAGAACCTTGCTGCTTTTACACACCAGATGTCAACTTCTACTAAACAGATTGTGCTAGGAACTGTCCAGAGTATTACCGACAATCCAATTGTTTTGTTCTCCCTATTTTAACAGAAGTATGGTACCCACCACTATACTCTTTTTTCATTGTAGAAAGTTGAGTAAAATAAACATACAGTACATGTCCTTGACAAACACACGAATATATAAAGAGTATTCTTTAATGCCTGTGTTTAGTGGAACGGGTACCCTCCCATTTACATGCAGAAAAAAGTCACTACTTTTGGAAAATATGAAAGTCTTTAAAACACTACCGATGTATTCTACGAAGGCTTATGGACGAAATATGAAGTTGGTGAAAAAACGTTATTACTACTTGATCAAGTTCGTGAACATAATTTAAAGTCATTTGCACGTAGATTTACAAAAATTTGCAAACAATTTGAAGCCATATATTCTGTCTCTGTCATCCACAAATGGCTCACACCAGCAGTACGGTTTAGGAACAGAAATATTTCAGTGACAACCAGCAACATGAACAATGATAGTGGATATGATGTAACTATTAAGGAGTGGAGGATCTATCAACCAAACACTCAGCTGCTTCTAACTCAGTTCTGAAGGACATTAATTTGCAGATGTGCGGTATTTTATGATGGACGATTCGAATGTCGCAAGGCTGAGAGTCTGTGACAACTGTCATTGAACATGCAAAAATAGAATTCCACCAGGATACGAGGAACTCGATGCGGATTTTGTGCAGGTGATTAATTTTTAAATGATAGCAGGCTAATTCTGATTTTAAGGAAAGGTATGACCGTATTTTATAATAATCTTCAACTTTCAATTAAAAATATTTGTGATTGTCATTTATGTTGAAACAAGTTACATTAATACTTAATAGAAAACTAATTTCTAAGAATCTGAAGTGTTTTTAGCGTAATAAGAAAAACTTAATTGGTTGTAATAACGCTGAATTTATTGCTGCTCAATTTGTTTTATTGAAATAAATGTATAAGTTATATCCTAAACAGGACCAATTAAATTAAAAGAAGAAAATGTAGGTAGTAATGTAAATACATGAGTCCATACATAATTTATATTGTATTAAGTTAGTAGTTTAGTCAAATCATTTGCTTTGAAATATGACAAATATCTGAAATTAATTACAAGTTTTAAAAAAAGTCGAATGTCTTAAATTTTGTCTTCTTTTGTTTTGGATATAGATATATTATCTGATTACTATTTCCGATTATATATTTTTTTTTTCACAAATTACATACTATAGTAGGTTCCTTTATTCCAGCTTACCCCATTCCCACGGGGACATCAAGTATGTTGTATGGTAGACACCGACGAATAAGGGTAACTATTATAAATTTTATGGGATTTTACTTTACTAGATCACCTTGTTCTGGTAAAATTTTACTGAACTATTTAAATTTTGAAAACAAATGGTACGTATGAATGTATAAGCCTTCACTTTTCCATGATTATATCAACTGGACACTTCTGAGTAATCACGAATTAGCTGATGCTGAAGTTTGGATGTAACTTATCACTGATGCCGAAATCATTGGTGCGGAATGAAACCACTGTACACGAGTTGTAAGTTCTCGCCTGAAAGTTCGAGCGACTATTCTGTCTGTACATCTCAGTACAGTTGCTGTTGAGATCGCAGGAGCCAAAGAAGAAATCGGGTGACGGTATTTAGTTTCCCCGACTTAAAGTGCAAACAATCGGGCGGACGTCACGTTCTCCCTCGCCGAGACCGACAATATCGTGCTTGTTTGGCGGTAAAGGTATACGGGAAAGGAAGACAGCAGGTGTTGTTTCCTGCAGACAGCTCAGGAAGAGATAATCGAGACGCTGTCTGGCCCAAACGCACGAACCACTGCCAACTCGGGGAAGGAGCAATTTCGCGGTAGACTGCTGGCCAAAGCGGTCTCAACCCCGTCTTCAGGAGAGGGCACGCTTACAGAGGATCATTCTGGCTGAAACCTAGAACTTCCGCCGTTGTCGCTACCGGACAGAAGTCGTCTCAAGACGACACCTCTAGAGTTTCTGTGAACTTGCCATGGTTATTACCGCTTAACTACTTTGTCATTCATTTACATATTTGGCTAGACACCTAGATGTGTGAAGAACTTCGGTCGTTAAAAGATTATTCAAAAGCTTCTCGTCGCGCGTATGTTATACCTGCTTAGGTAAGTCAAAGAATGTTTCATGTGTGTTCACCCTCATGAAATTCACCATTAAAAACTAAGGCATATTTTAAGCAGTCGAAAACGACGAACAATTGGAGTTTTGCGGTACTTCAAAAGCACGAAAATCTTGCTGCAGAATAATTTAAAGGTTACATGCGTGTATAACACATACTAGGGCTATGAAACATAGTTTATACAGCTTTCACGATAATTTTTTCTAGATTTTTAAATGTTTCTTGTAATGGGAGTTTACGATTAGAATTTTTTGGTTTGTGGACATACGCCTCTGCTCATGTTTTGTTCACCGAACTTGTATTGAAAGACAAAGTGACAAAATATAAAAAACAAAACAAAAAAAGCACAGAAAACGTAAGAAAAACAATCCCAGAGGAATTCCGTAAGATTTTGTATTTTTAATATGTTTCTCAGCGAGAATCCTAAAGATAGAATTCAGTCAAGAATTTGACAACACCCAAACACAGAAGACAGACGCAAAAAAAAAAATCAGATTCCCAGAGTGAGAAAAGATTGAATTATACACAAATACTGGGCAGTGTACAACAAATAAAAAACAAGAGACAACACAACACAAGTAAAAATCAATGAAAAAATTCAACGTTTCGGGGATTGTGATCTATCCCTGCCCTCAGTCTGATACACATATGTGAGATCTGTGTCGTCCTTATGCTTCCACACATCCAGGTGTCAAGCGTGCAAAATAGGTCCACCCATACACTGTTAAAAAAATTTTCGTTGTTTTATGGAGAAGTGCTGGTAAAACTTTCTCCAGAAGTGTCCGTTAATTTACGGAAGGCAATTAGCTCCATTTATGGAAACTCGCATATTTATGAGACTATATTATGATGCAGGCACAATAATGTTTGTGGTTATTATTATTATTAATTCTCGCAGTTTTACATGTGTTTAATTAATGAAACGTAATTATGTATAACCGTATTACAAAATAATGTTTCCGTTAAACAGATATTTCCGTATAATTATCTGGAAATTCACAGAAATATTTAACAGTGTACGGTCACCATATGATGGACGCCTAAGTATGTGTATTTTGCACGTCCTAAGCCAATAAGAGCGGAAGCGGTAAGGGTGACAGAGTACGCGCATCTTGCCCCAACATAGCCTCTATTGGCAAGTCAATCACCTGGAGTGCTGACTTCTCGCCGATAACCCACCTCTATGATACATTCAGTAGTCACCATATTACTTTAATAACGGGGGAATATTTTAGATAAAGGCGTATTGTACACGCATGTGGTACATCTTATAAGAGTTGGCACCTAGATGTTCAAACCTGTTTACGTCATTTTCAGCCTTGAGAAAATATGCTTTAAATACTACTGGGGGACTTGAAATGTTTGTGCACATGTGTGACGTTCGTTGCTGTTCCTAACAAACATAACACACGCACGTTGAGTAGTTATAGAAGCGTTTCATATCGCTCGGCGACTTCAGCAGACTTAAGGTCACCGCCTAACACGCACTTTAGGCCGTGCTCTTTAGTTTACACTGTCTTTTCGACAGTTAATTTTTTAAGCTTAAACGAAAGAAGATATCAAAAATCAGTCTGGCAGTTCTATTTAAAATGGTTTTGGCCACCATAGGATTTTTTTTTTTTTTTCAAACTAAGGAATTGTAGGCCTCTACATAAAAGTTCAATTAAGCAGAATTTAGTTAATTACATAATTTGCTACAACCGTAGTATTTACTACCTTGAAAAAATCAGCCAACATTTAGAAGACGATTTTAAACAAAACAGCCAGACACACTTGCGATCTATGCTCTCGTTTAGGCATAAAAAATTAACTTCGCTGAAAATGTAGAAACTAAAAGCATGGCTTAAAAATGCGTAGCTGTGTGTTAGCTTAGTAAGTTTTTCTACCCTAGAAACATGCAATGGACCTTGCTTCAAATATTCAACCAATAATAATTTGGAGTCACCACTGAAAGTGTGAGTCAAACAGTAAGTAAGATATTTTTCGGTTCCATAGTTTTCATTGAACCGCGTTTTAAAGTAGCGATATGACTATTTTTCGCTACAAACCCAATAAAAAAACTTTTCTAATTAAAAGAAATAAATAATTAAAAGTGAATGTAAATATTTTAAGCCACAGAATGGCACTTTGGTAATTTCACGTAAAATCGTTAGTATTAAACAAGTCTCGAATATCCCTAAATTATTTAAGTATTTCTAGTGTCTCCTGTATAATAAAAAAAAGAAAAATATATTTACGTCAAATAACAAAGGCGTCGCACTGAAAAAACTGTATAGTTGCAAGTACCATACTTGTGTTAAAATAGGGACAACAAAACAGTTTGGTTGTCGCTACTACTCTGGACAGTTCCTTTAACAATCTGTTTTGTAGAAGAAACAAAGAATCTTGTTGCTTTTACACACCAGGTGGTTACTTCTACAAAACAGGTAGTTGAAGGAACTGTCCAGAGTAGTACCGACAACCAAATTGTTATGTTGTCCATATTTTAACAGAAATATGATACCTAATACTATACTCTTATTTCAGTACATTCTGTAGTCTAATACATTTACTTTCTTTATTATTTATTTCATTCATTCGCATTATATATTTGGCTTTGTTTATGTAGTAAACATAATCAAATAGCTACTTATGCATGCGGTTGTACAAAAAAAAATTAAATCTAAAAATTTAATTTGTGGGAAATATCTGTTAATGTAATGTGTAAGAGTAGAAAAGAAGGCAGATACTACCTTAACTGCACCAACTGAAAATTTAATAAGTAATATATATATATATATATATATATATATATATATATATATATATATATAAACCTGCATTGGACTTTGGCATTAAGTTCCCACAAGTTAAAATACACGCCAATCTATTAAAGATCCATTGAAAAACACTGCATGATAGTTTACTACTCTGCGCCTAGAGACTATGGGGTGTTAAGACTCACGTATCCATGTTAACTACTAGCCTCAGACAAAAAAAAATGTTAAGTTCCAAATAAACATTAATAGAAAATTATGTATTTAAATAATTTTTCTTCTTAATTTTCTGTCGTCTTTCTGGATACGACAATAATCTTTACTGGAATTCTTTATAATATGCTAGGTGTTTCGTGAGAACAGATAATAGTTATTATTGTGTTTCATCGTGGGCTTTGCTGCAACTCTGCAACATTCCCTGGCAATAAATGTGATTGTGCTTATAATAGTAAACATTTGAAAAAATCTTACAAAATGGTGTATAATACGTACTTACGGAGTGAGGGTCGAAACGCCAGCCCGCGCATTCAATAAGAAACTCTGGATGGGGTTCGAATCCACGACCTCGCATGAGCAAGTTAGCAACACACAACTTGGCCGGAGAAACTCGAGACCGCTGTTTGCCTCTGGTGGCCCGCGGGGTCGTATATCCCATTACGGTGACGGATACTTGAAATGAATCACATGGGCCTACAGTGCCCCCCCCCCCCCCCTTTTCCCACAGAACTTCCCCTCCCGCGCGACACAAGTTTCAGTAGCGGAGCTTGCATAATTCATAGGGGCGGGTGGTCCGGGTGTTTTTTACACCCTCTTCCCTCCGCGACCCGCTCCGCTATTCCACTTCCACCCCTACCGCCCCTAGAATCCGGTAGCAGGGCGCGCGAAATCCTGGGCCCGCGTCGGGAATTAAACACTCCACCCCTCCCACAGCCGGAGAGTGGTCCAAGGGAAAATAAAACTTTCCGCCTCTTTCACAAACACGCGTCGATATAGAACCCGAATGACCCAGATTTTAATAATTGTATTTAATCTTTGAGGTTGTCATCTCTTCCCAAATCATTTCAAACTAACCTTAAGATGGAGATGTGTTAACCGTTTAATGATAGTATTTTGTTTCATGAACATTTTTTGTTTATGTAGGAAAAATTATGGAACTTTAACCTAACTGCAGAATAGAATGTAATACTGACGTAATTACATACATTTTTGTTTGCCGTACTCTTGGTACGAATATATTTGCAGTTAAAAACACACAATAGGTAGATAAATGTATTTAAATAGCTTCGTCGGGGAAAATGCGATTATCCAGTGTACTATCTAGGCACTGTAGTGATAATAATACCGGTATTTCATTTGTAAATTAATATGTAACAGCACGAGTCACAGTTTTACATCGCGATATTTGTGCACAGTGTTGAGATTTTGGTCGTTTGGCTGTATAGGCGTTGACTGCGACTATGTTAAGAGTGCTGTGGATTCTTACCGCACAACTCCTTCTGTCACTGTCAGCACAAGTAAACACTCGTGGGCACAGGCAACACCCTGGAAGGTCACTTAATCCTTTAGTGCTGGCATACATGGCATGGTGTCACCCCACACAATGGACACATGCAAGCGAGTGGACCGCTATTAGTTATTAGCTGGACACTAAGCACTTGCAAAACCGTAGCAATTTTAACTTTTCTGACATTCACATATATCAGCAACCTATGAAATTTAACTTAGGCGTGTACGTCATAAATGTAAAGAGATATTTTCCCAACGTATTTAAAACCCGACATGTAGAGTGAAATAAATCGTTATTTATTATTACTCTCAAAATCATTTCTAAATCTGATCATACAATTTTAAACAGGTCATAAAATCTCCTCGCTGTTTCATTTAGGTCAATGCATGAACTATGTCCCAATCTAGGTCAGTCAGCGTCCTCAAGAAGTCAAACACAAAAAATGGAGGCAGTTTTCTAACTCCGTTCAAGCTTACAAAAACATTGAATCGAGTTGGATCACTCTAGTTTCGGGGAAGTAGAGACTGCTAAGATACGACTTCAGGATGAAAATTCCCTTTCATGGTGTGAATAAAATCTAATAAACCGGGAAAATTAAATATGAAACCGTCACAATTTAGTATGGTTTTTCATCAAATCAAATACTGGAACATATACACATTACGTGATTATATGATATCCTTAGATGACTGTAAATAAAGTTTGCTTTGTGTCAAAGAAAACATTTTAGACACACAGATTTGATGTCAATGTGCAGTATATTTTTTAAGGTTCCCTTTAATTTACTTTGGAGTAAAGATAATTTTAACAAAAAGGTAGTCTAATAAATTTACGAACAATAAATGTAATAGTTAATTATCGCCTGTGAAATATTGTGAAATATGTATTAAACTTTGAAAACGGACAATTCTTAAAACCCCGTCTTATAAATATTGTAATGCCATCGGAGTAAACTAACTTCTCTTGCCTGAGCGTGTAAATGAGATAGACATAACTATCATTTCTGTAAATTAACGATGCACATGGAAATACGTATGAGATATATTCAGGCAACTTCCTAGTTAAACAGCAGGAACGTTCCCTAACTTGGTAAAGTTGTCTGTCTTGGAGGCAAGCGTCTCATCTGGAAACGGATCATGACCTCTTTGATCTCTAGTCCACCGCGAAATTGTTCCCGCCCAAGTTGGGCCTGGCTCCCGCCGTGTGTTGTGGTTCGGCGCCGCCTCTTATTGGCTGTCCGCGCGAAACAACAGCCCCCCACCTCCCGCCGTCTTCCGAACCACCATCTCCTTCCTTCTTAACACCGTCCAAATTGTTTGTCCTGAAGGTGGCTGAGAGGAGAGGGTGGTCGAACCACGCCGTTCCCCCGATTGTTTGCGCTTCGTCCGGGAAAACTAATTACCTCTCCCGATCTCTTCTTGGCTCCTGAGTTCAAGCTGGAGCTGATGCTGAGCCACAGAGATGAGAAAACCGATCTTAGTTTCAGCTTCAAGCTTCTGATATTACCGCGGCTTCCTCTGTGACCACATAGTCCAAGGACTCTTGCCCACGTGGCAACGTCATCCTTCAGGTTATTGAAACCACACATTTATATATGTCGTTTGGGATAAAGTGAGCACCAAATATTTAACCTTTGAAAAATAGCACTCGTTACACACATAATTCAACGTTTGACTGTAATTGCCGTACTGCTTATGTAGTTGGCAGCGAAATTTCGCAATAGATTTCCATGTATTTTCCTATTTAATTATATTCATACAGAAACAAAAGTAACTGAAATCGACATAACAGCATAACAATTATTTTACCAAATTGTATGAGTATCTACTGACTGCACAATTTATCTTACACGTGCAAACATCGAGTGACGTGTTCAGAGTGGTTAAGAACTCCCCGTCGTTAGCGGATTACGCGTGGAAGGATACAAATTGGCTGAAAATATATCTTTACCTGGGAATAGTGCTCATTTTATCCCGAGCTGCCTATATTCCGATCCAACTAACTACAATTTTGGTCTACAAGATATAACTGCTACGACTGGAAGTGGTTTATTGACTGCGTATTTTTTCGTGAAGTTACATATTCCACCAGAGCCAAAATGTGTTGATTCGAATGTTTTTCTTAACCATTATATTGTTTTTATCATGACTTTTACAACTAATAAGTTAGTTGCAAATAATACTTATGTATTTTATAAGTGTCGAAAAGGTATTGCCTGTATGTTAACTTGATATCATAATTGTCACAGTACCTAATTTTTGCCAGACTGTGTGGTACAAAATGTGATGTTAATGTGCAAGAACGTTGTCGAGAGGTTTATAATGATTAATAATTGAACGTATATAATTCGTTATTGTGTGTAAAAAATTTCGTCGTGATTTTCAGCGTTGTTTAACCTAAACATGTAGCACTGTCAAAATAATACGGCCACTGCTGGGGGGGGGGGGAAGGTTAAGGTAATCTATGTAAACAACGCAATTCGATCTTTCAAATGTAATAAGGTGATAAATAAATGTTAAAAATAACGGTAAAATAATGATGTGTTGGACCCAAGCCTCAAATATTATTTATGAATAAAGCCTATTATATTGTTTGATAAAAAGCGTGAGCTTGTGCTGGGTGGACTCTCGGAAGTGGTAAGTACGTCTAGCAATACCACGTGATATCACATTTCCATATTTACCATTGAGAATTTAGCATTAAGAGATGAGGCAGCTGCTACTGATAAGGTTTAAAGATTACCCTAATAGGCGCATTTGGTGCTATTCGGGCAATTACTGGTAACAGTGTGTAATGTTTGTCGCACAGCAAGGTAAAATGTAGTAAGCATACGGTGGAATAGAGTTGGCACGGTCACTTTAGAACCAAATATGTCAACTGACATACTTCTACAACACTAATAGGTATATAAACAAACAGTTTAAATATAAAAAAATTTTTAACCGTTAATATAGCATTAAAATGCCTTCAGCAAATGAAAATCAGAACGATTTAGCTAATGAACTCGTAGAATGCAGCGTTCGGGACACAATTCTTGCTGAAGCCTCTCTTGAATTACTCACATTGGAATCAAGGCAGACCTTAGCTTTAGCCGGAAGGTTGTCTCGGGATTCTCCCTTATTATTTTCTGTTGCATTCCGCCCTTGATTTTTACTTGTCTCAATTCACCTTCAGGAGCGCTTCAAGGCCATGTCACTGAACGACCCCCAAATCGCCACACCACATTACGAAGGGGTAGTTTAGCCCTAGAGAGAAATAAGAATGGGATATGTTTTCTTAAAAACTGATAAACTAAAACCATGCAATGTTAAATTGATTTTGATTGTTTGATAACAGTTTATCGGACATGTCAAGAAAAGTTCTTAGTTAATTTAATCTTAATAGCAGGTAACTTGCCATCATTATTTTTCTCATTAGAAAATTATGCCTATAATTTTAATGAGGAAAATATTCAGAAAGTTAGTTGCGAAATAAGTTTTTTGCATAGTTACAAAGGTTGTGCATGTAAAAATATGACATATATATATAAATGTAACTTAAATATTAACTTTGTATTTGTGTATACAACGTAAAAAACTAAATTAAAATTTTTATATTTTATTTAAACAATGAAAATTAACTACTATGTTTTAAAACATAAATATAACATAAAAAAAATTGCTGAAAACGAGAACAGAGAACATACATTATATATCGTGCAATTAACTAGACAAGTAAATACTAGGCCTACTTAACGCTGTTGGTTACAGTTTACACACAACACAAAAATCGTTTCAGAACTATTTAGTAAAATAATACTGACCATGGTGGTAGATGAACAGGTCTGGACACTCGCCAATCTAACAATGTATTTTGCTTGACCCCCTTGTTGTTTGGCTGTAGTTCGTCAAGTTACCGAGAATGTCGTACTTTTTGGCGCTGTTTTCCGGGCGGTCGGACTCACGCTCCGTCTACTTTTTTCCATTGTTAAATTTACAAAGTAAATAAAGATTGCGGGAGCCTTTTCTTAAATGTATGAGCGAAGAAAGTATTTCATAAATTTATAAAAAAAAACGTTTTGATAAATTGTTTATCTTAGCGGAAAGGAAGTGGGCGGAGTTTAGTCCGACCGCTCTAACATCAGCGCCAATAAAACACAATATTCTCGGTAACTTGGTGAACTACAGCCAAACAACAAGGGGGTCAAGTTTCCAGGCGAGTGTCCAGACCTGTTCTTCTACGGCCGTGGTACTGACATATTAAATGGCGTAGTAATTCCCCGTTAATAATCTAATTACATGACCCCAGTAAAATTTTACTATTAATAGAAAATAATTCAAAGAATTTCATCAGTTGCTGAAACCTGGAACTGTTGAGGTACAATTTGCTTGGCTACTTCATTCAATTCATATAAAAGAATTACTAGTTTACGAGCAGTTGATTATTTCTGAAACTATCAATGTGTGTAGAAAAGATAGAATAAAATGAGAGTTATACTTGACGGAGTTAATTATCTTTCTGTAAGTATGCTCAAATTTTCA
This sequence comes from Medauroidea extradentata, assembly GCA_003012365.1. Taxonomy (NCBI): domain Eukaryota; kingdom Metazoa; phylum Arthropoda; class Insecta; order Phasmatodea; family Phasmatidae; genus Medauroidea; species Medauroidea extradentata. The sequence goes on along the minus strand of PNEQ01086425.1, from coordinate 12,075 downwards.
GCAAATTTCAGTATTATAGCACTGTGTCACGGAAACCGTTATCATTTGCTTACATTAAACTACTACGAGGCGAATTTTTTCTTGATATCTTCGATTATTGGGGATAATATTATCGTAAAATATTGGCGTACGGTAGCTTCCAGCCACCTACAATTCGTCTGTTAAATTTCACTAATGCTTTGGTGCTAGTAAATATTGAATACAGAAATTTATGAATTTAGATTTGATTAAAAAATTAATACACAATTAACGAAAGAGGTATAATTTTTACTTCAAAAATATTCGTATTATAATGGACGAATTAAATTACGAGAAACGTTTATACCGTTAAGTAAACCGTATTAATTAAAAATCGTTGGGTTTACGAATGCAAGAATGATTTTCAGTTACAATTCCAAACTTAGCGAAAATACGTCCAACTTTGCATTTGGTTCTGTTTCCTGTACGTTTCGGTTAACATTGACTATTTCCACGGTTTTATTTTAGACGCAACAAATTGTTTTGCCTTTAGCTCGATTACCTATTAAAGGTGGTTCTCGGGGTGAACATAAGCATGGTGCACAGAAAAAAATATTTTGTGGGAGATAAATAATATTTTGTGGGAATTTACTCTGCAAAATTTATATTGTGGTCTCCACAAAATATATTTGTTAACACCACTAAAATACTGTGGTCATTACGAAATTATTTTGTGGTTAGTACTAAATAATTTTGCAGGGAAGAATGTCTACAAAATTTTTCTTTCAGTGCGTGCTCAGACTGGTGGCATCTTACCATCTTCACCACTCAATTGTGATTCCTTGGGTTATTTCGGCAAGAGATTAAGGTTAATTATCACATGGCACAATATTAACTAGATGTGGCTTTTAAGTACACCAAAAGTACTCAAAACAGCTCTACGACTAACGCCGTCAATCTTGGCTTAAGGCCTGAATACATAGGATCTTTTTTACAGGATGGAATGTAAATCACGGAAAACTTTGCTGGTACAGATAGCAAAATCTAAATCAAGAATAATGAGTTTAGCAACCACATGTCTATTGTCAATAGTATGGGCGTAAAACCACCGTGAAAGTTGTGTTAATTAACAAGTTAAGTTACGATAATTCGACAATCATTACAAATGGAACGCTGACATTCCGGTTTCAATTCAGATGCATGACGACACGTATGGAGGGAATAAAGTGTGAACACCATCCCATCCTATCCCATGCGTTGGAAACATGGGGTCACCTCTGTTATTATGCAAGTATTTCTGTTCCCGCACGCCTGCAGCAGTCCATCCTAGGGAATAATTAACCGGAAGACTCTAGTAACTTGTCCGAACAAGCTCAGGCAAACCGTGTCTGAGATAAAGACACTCAAAAGTCGGAGCAATGTGGCAAAGCCGACAGGTAGGTAACCCGTGTGGCACGTTGTAAATACTTCCGAGGAACACTAGAGATGTGCAACTTTATTACCAAAAGTTATGCAACACAAATTATCATAGGTAAGTGGAAACGGGGGTACTTGTATGCAAGGGCGAAGGCAGGACATATTTAGAGGAACGTGAAACGCAGTAAAACAAAAAGTGTTTTATTCTTCAAACGTGCTGGAAACACAGGAGCTACAAAGCGTACGTTCCACCACATAACACGACAGGGTTTATATCCTAGCATTTACATTATATGAAACAGTCTTAATTACACCTTGTAAGTTTCCAAGTATCGTGTTTTCAAATTGTTCTCTATCTATACCAACACAGGCATGCACATGACGTATAACCGCAGCCTGCACCGCACGCAAGTGATCTTTGGATACATGCAATACTGCAATATGCAGTCTGGCAATGCATTCCTCGACGCTTTCCACAGTTACATGATACACTGGTTCCTTAAAGAATCCCCACAAGGAGCAGTCTAAGGGACAGAAAACTGATGACATTGGTGGCCAGGATACACGTCCATCCTTTCTTATACACTGCCATGGACAGATGCGATCTAATTCCTAGCGAGCTGCTGCACTGTATGCGCCGGTGTACAATCGCACGTTTGTACTACATAACGCGTCGCAGCGGTAGTAACACATCGTTTAAGAGCTCCAGTGGTACCGCGCGGAGAAACACTGTTTACCCAACTCATGTGAGTCTGACAGGGAAGCGGCACTATCTTATCAGTCGGCTTCCCAGGATATCGTACCAAGATGTGACCCAAAATGTTCGGGTTTTGTTGAAGTGCCGTCAGCATGCAGTGACAGAACTGTAGACGGCGAAGTCGATCCCTTTCATCTATGTGCTGTATGGAACTGTATTGATATGTACTACAGCACATCGCCATAAACGAAGGTCTGTACAAACTAATGAATTACAACCGACGCATTGCGCGAGCATAAGGTGGGATTCACTGCAAACATCTGCAGTAGCGCCTTGGCAGAATGTCACTATGTACGTGCTTCACGGATTGCCTACCTGTCGGCATTGCCATAAAGCTCCGACTTTTGAGTGTCTGTATCTCAAAAAAGGTTAGTCACGAACGTGTTCGGACAAGTGCACGTTGTATGTTATTTAAGTAATTTCAGTTCCTTATTCACTAGGATTGGCTTCTACAGACGTACATGTAAAGAAATACATTCAAAAAAGCAGTGGGTGACCCTACGTTTCCAAAGCATGGGATGGGATGGTGTTGACATTTGTTCCCTGCATTCGTGTTGTAATACATCTTAATTGAATCAGGATGGTCAGCACATCTTAATTGAATTAGGATGATCAGCGTTCATGTGTACTGTTTTTTAATCTATCGTCACTTAACATGTTCGCTAACACAACTTTTATGTGGGTACTAAGCCAATGCTGTTGACAATAAAGGTTTAATAGCTCCTATTATTATTATTCTTGATTTATGTTTGGCTACCTGATTCCACGATTATTTTTGCGATTTACATTCAACCCTCTTTATATTGTAACAAAGTTACAAGTGGCTTATCGTTGATTGGCGCTGTCGACACGCAAACGAAGTTTCACGTGAGCACGGCCGTGACCTCTCCGGGTCACAAGCGGAGTCCCAGACGTCCGACTCTCGAACAACGGAGTGGTCAGCGGGGCAACGGCGTCATAGCTGACCTGGAGGTGCCCCAATGGACATTCCGATGAAAAACCCCTTCGGTGGCCCTGTCTTCTCCTTATATAGGGGGGGGGGCGTGGCCGTCAGGTCTGACCTCTCGCCTCCCACCGAGGCGATCCGGGTTCGATTCCCTGCGGGGTCGCTCCCCGGATTTTTGCATGTGGGAATCGTGCCGGACGATGCCGCTGGTCGGCGGGTTTTCTCAGGGGTCTTCCATTTCCCCGCCCATTCATTCCGGCGCTGCTCCATACATCATGTCATCCCTCACCAGTGCTAAAGACCTCGATGTTAAGTGCTGACCAAAATCTCTCACTCTCTCCTTACATAGGGTTCTAATGAATAACGATTAAAACATCCCGTAACGGGGTATCTGACACTGAGACAAGACACAATTAGTTGCGGTTTGATGCATCACGAATGCTCCGCCTGGCAGTCACATATACAGCAATGTGTGGCATATGTTCAACGCTTAGTCATCAATTTTAAGGCGTTTCCCGACTATTGCAAACTCAAGTGTCATATATCAAATTCCTTGTCTCAGTGTAGGCTATCTCGCTGCAGGTTGTCTTAAACGTCATTCATTAACATCCTGAATACACCAGCTTGCTCTCAATAGTAAGGAAAACCTCCAGAGTGATGTCATAACACTACTATGCGCTTGTAGTTTCGCCTGCCGGGCTGAGCGCTGCAGTAATAACATATCAAAGTGTTATATTTTGGTTTATTTACATTACTAGTATTCAGCACAAGGTTACGATAGCAATTTTGTAATTCATTCTCAATTGTTTAATTTCCTTGATCGAGCCTAGTAAGTTGTCCATATCGTACAGAGTCTTCATACATATGTTGTACCAGTGTGTTAGTAAAACTAATAACTAAATTTGGTTATCAGCTTTCTGGATTATCAAATCAGTAATTAATTCTCGTTCTCTGAATTTTAAAACAGCTGTTTAGTATAATCCATTTCAGAGCGATTTGGTAAGAATTCAGGAACTAATTCATTTAAATGTTCAAGAAAGTTAACTGATTATCACAAGTCTAGAGGAACACCAGGTTGGAGGAAACGTCATTTGCTCCATCAAACCTGACAGTTTACGACAACCTACACCAGGTATCATATGGGAAAGTCTGGAGCGAAACCGATATAAATTTTACCTAAGTCGCAGTAAAGGAGATTTAAGTGTTCTTATTACTAGACGAGACAAATTTAATGCACTGTTTCTCAGTTTCTCTAACAAACAATGGTGTAGCTTACATATTGTAGAATAAAATAATTAATAGAAAATAAAGGTTTTAATCGCTCGCTCTTTTTTTTTTCTTCTCAAGAGAGCGTGTAGTTCTCAAACATAAATATTGATGATGAAAGATTGCATACACACATATTTACAAGAAAAACATAAAGGAAATTATAAATTCTTAATAAACTAAAATTAAGCAGAACGGAAAAAAGGCCCTGGCAAATATTATTTACATCATTTTCTTTATTGCTAAGTTTTAAATTACGTTCTTCTGAATGAAAAGTGGCAAAACATGTTTCAGAGATTTAAAATATGATTCATTAAATAGAGGTTCCATTTTCTGCACCCCAACACTAACGATATTAGTAATATCTTCAGTAGCAACAGCAGAGGGACTGTCCGAATCAAAACTCAAGACAGCCCTCATGCAGGTTGCAAAGAAAAGCCCGTAGGGCATCATCCTTTCAAATTCAATTTGAAGCTGGTCCAATAGAATTATGTCTTGTCTGGAAACTCCTAGGGCCTCCATGGTTGCCGTCAATTCGGCGTGGTATTCCCTCAGAAATATGTCGATGTGGCTGACTCTCACAGAGTCATTTGCGGAGGCGAAAATCAACTGGTGTAGATCAATCACAGGAGAGCTATAACTGCAAGTTTGGAAGTCAACTAACATGACTTCTTCCGGCTCTCCACTTGACTCTGAGAAGCGGTACATCACGTTATGTATGGCGAAGTCTCCGTGGATAAGCACGTTGAAACTTTCGTCGTTCCTCTTCCGAATAACTTCCATGTCATCGTACAAAGTCTTGAAGCGATTATGCAACCTTTCTGTCCAGCTTGGATCGAACTCTTGCCTAGTTTTCATTTTCTGTGTCACCAAGGTAGTCAAACCGGTCATAATAATTTTCATTTCTTTCTTTCTGTACTCGGAATAATGTTTATCGAACAAAGTGAACAAACTCTCATCCTGTTTCCGGACAACTACAGAGGCGGCATGGAACCTGGCGAGTGCTCTGAGCGCTAGAAGGCACTGCTTCAGATCCAAACCATATTTACGTTTCGGCGGCTTAAAACCTCTTGGAGTAAGATCTTCAAGAACCAGGATGTAACTTGGAGTCTGGCTTGTGTAGTACACACGTGGAGAGAAGTCAGTGTGGCGGCCTGGTAGTGCATTTTTCAGAAGAGCCGACATCCTGGGTAGAATCTCTTCGTACATCTGTATCTCTCTGGGGAAGAAAGTGGATAGCTGAATACCGTTGTAGCTGGAACTACCCTTTGTGACGATCTTGATGATGAGAGATAATGTGTGATTTTGTGCGTCGCCATGACGCGTGTATTTCACCGTCACTTTGCAGAGACAGCTGCCTGCATGGAAGCTGTCATTAAACTCCTTTACTTCAATTTTGGGCAAGACCTCGAGGTTGCTGTCCTTCTCCGTCCGTCTCAGTATCTGCTGCATCAGTTCCACAGTTATCACTCCTTGCGATGTCATGCTGACTCCAGGCTGTTAGGACAGACATACAGTAAAATAACAGATTTTTGCATATATAGTAAGGGACTTTAATATTACACATATTAACGAATGATATATGTTAGTTAAGTGGAATATATGGTTAATAAATTAACTAATACATAACTTTTCCGATACTATATCTTAAGGGCATTGTTGTATGCGAATTATTTTAGTTCAAAAGTTGCGAGACTAATGACATTTAATTTATTACAGCGTTTTAAGTTCAGTACGTGTAATTTATGTTCAGGAATTTAATATTGGGTATAGAAAAGGTAAAATATCTGGGATTGTATTCAATAAACAGGGTACGAGTAACAATGATTACATCACTAGTAGGATTAATAAAGGAAGAACTGTAACAAGGGCAATGAACTCAGTTCTTTGGAACAAAAAAATAAGAAGAATAACCAAGAAGAGAACGTATAAAACTATATATAATCCAGAGTGTAGTTTTGCATGAATCAGAAATCTGGGAAGTTATCAAAAAGAACAAGAAGAAATTACATGCCACTGAGATGGATTACTTAAGAGGGCTTGGTACATAATTCAATGCTGAAAGCATTAACCTATAACTGTAGGTTTCTTTAAGCCAATATGCGATAGTTAAACAATAGCAATCCTAGGCAATAGTTTTAGCCAACGTTTTAAACATAATTGTTTCCAGTGTTACAAACTTCTGAGGCACAATCTCTGACGCCGGAAACTCGTACATTTAACTACGGCGCAAGAGATCACGCGTAACGAATTAGTAATTCTGGATGAATATTTACTCATAAAGTTGGCAAATACCATTATCTAGGATTGTCATTGAATATTTTATCCATATTGGCTTCGAAAAAATGTGTAGAACTCAGTTGATGTTTTCAGCGTTAATTTATCTTTCACGCACTCTTAAGGCGGCCACCTACCTCACGCTTCAAATGCGTTGCAGTGTGTTTGTAAACAGGTTTTTTTTCTGCGAAACAATTCCACGTGTGTCCATTGTGCCAAAGTACGAAAAAAAACATACTCCAGACATGGTCGGAACTTCAATTTTAAGACGCCACGCTCATTAAAAACACTGTTCCTAAGCCCTCCAACATGGCTAAAAACGGCCTTTTCAGACTGCTGTACTTCAAAATGTACTAACCGGATGTACGTGAAACTCAGGTTGCGACCTGCACTGAACTTAGTAGCAGACTTTCCACCAATAAATTTACATGGTCACCGCTTAAGGCCTTGTTACGAGTTTTGCAGTGATTTCGAAAATATTTTTTTATTGCTACCTAATACTCATATCAAAATTTCGCTGCACAGTTTTGACACTTATATGTTATAATTTGTAGCTAAATTTTTTGTAGAATTATACTGAACGGTTTATTAGATTTCATTACCAAAAGTACCACGTTTTTCGTCGTCAAAATAAGCAAAAATGAAGGAAATTATTTTTTTGCTGGCGAATGGTACATTATTTAAAAAAACGCCTCCACAGTATTATGCATCGTGTGATTGCACATTGACTCAAATTTTTTCAAAACTTTTGGTTAAAAAATATTTGAGTTATTGGCACCAGTCTGAAAAAAAAACTCGGGAACAAGCCCTTAATGTCCCATAGTAAAAACCGTTCGGCGGGAACCTTGCACGCTAGTTCAGAGCTTGGCTCGTTGAGGCGATGCTGCATTTGATGTGCTCTTCAAGGTGAACCTTACTGCTCCGTCACTTTTCAGCCTCTCACGCGCGGGTAGGCGGTGCCTTTAAGGCGAAGTTCATGCTGTACTAGGATGGATAGGATAAGAAATGACGTAATCCATCGATGGTTGGAAATGGATAGGGAAATTTGTGACGACGTCCAAAAGAAACAGCTGATGTGGATCGGATATGTGAAGGATGAACGAAGGCAGGACACCGAAACGGATATTAAGACGGAGACCTCTTTGACGGAAGAAAAAAGGTTGCCCACGATGCAACTGGAAAGACGACTGAGAAGAGGCACTGGGAGTGAGTAAAATGACCATCGAAGAGGGTCAAGATGGAATGGCATCTGGGGGCGGAGTAGCGGCGTCAGCTGTAGACAGCCCGTAAGAAGAAGAAGAGGAAGAATTTAATTGGTTTGAGTGAAGCTCTCTAACAGACATCTTTCCTGTAACTACAGAAATAAAACTATTAAATAAAACTAGCTTTTCTTATGTTAATAATATTTATGAGATTGTGTCATATTTAAAACGAACATCCAATGTAATCTGCGAAACAGGTTTTTTTTTTTTTGCCACATGAATTTTAGATTCCGTTGTAAAACTTACGTTCAATACAGTTAACTAGTGACATAGCAGAATCAGTTACATGTGTACCATAATCTGTCAAGTAAGGATTTGATTTTCATGCCGTCCCTGATCACGATCTGGCATAAAACACGTTTTCTGTTGCAAGTGTTCTGAATGTGAGCGTGAGTTTAAAAAATATTTAACAAATGCCTGATATATGAAGATGCGGCTCCCGATTTGGTTGTTAAAAAAGTAAATTCAAGCTGTCTACATAGTGGTAGCGTAATCTCCTGCTGTCAGTGGTATTCAACTACCCTGTCATGTATTACTGGCTGCCCAGCTATGGTGAGCCCTGGTTGCAAACCGGGACTGAACGGTGTGGAGTGGCATCCTCTCTGTTGCAAAGAGATGTAATGTCTCCTGTTAAGCCTTCGGGATCAGATACAGGAGGCTTGTCCTGTCACGCAAGCGCCAGTGATGCCGAAAACATGTCTACCTAAAGGTCGCTCAGCGAGTGTACATTCTGAAATTAACTTTTTTCTTCCCGTAATGCCAGTGTCTATGTATACACGTAAATGAAAGACTTTGGGATATGTTACGTAAATCGATAACATTATTAACACCACCAAATATAGTTACACTCTGTCGGTAATTGGTTATTTTATTTAACTACTACCTTAAAAAAACTCGAAGTACAGGAATGAAGCATGTTACAAATATTTCGGTAATTTGATGAGTGCTATTTATTTGATTATGACTCAAATATTATGAATTTAACTGACAATATGGTTTGCCAATACACTTTCCTTTAGTAAATGTCAATAGAACACCAACATTAATATATATATATGTATGTATATATGTATGTATACAGCTTCACTAGACTATTGCTATGGTTAAAAAATTGTAACACCAACTTCTTATATAAATACCTAAAGGAAACGTCGCTTTCACTTAAACTTATTTCGTTAATTTTCTAGCATATTATTTTGTTTATTTCCTATAAAATACTACTTCATTAGACTATTGATAAAATTTATCATTATGTTTTGGTTATAAAATATGTTTTACACAATTGAAATAATGTTTTAACATGATGCTCACAGAAGTATTTGGTCTTCTTCTGTATTATATTTTCGCGACCATAAATTGTCGGGCATTTATTTTTTTGTTTCTTTTTTCTTCTCATCCATACTCGAAATTGGTGGTAAAGTTATTTTCGTTTGTAATTTAAAGAGTAATCCGTATTTGGGAAGTCACTTTTATGAATTTAGGTCGTGGACGTCTAGAGGGTTCTCTGTTAGTTTCTCAAGTTGAGTTTTTTTTAGTTCACTGTTCCTGGAAGCCTGCAGAGTTGGTTGGTACTGCAGTGCTTGTAGATTGCTTTGCGGGCAGTGTCCCGGTAGTGCGCGCAGGCCGATGGCCTTGTGTTAGGTTGAAGGCAGGTGAGGGGTGCGGTGATGGATGTGTCGGTGTCGCCGGGCGGTCGTGCGCTGTGGGTCCTTCTGGCACTTTCGTCGTGCGGCGGCTTTCCAGGGGCACTGGACGCCTTTGTCGACTCTCCCCCGCTCCCCTGTCTAACATAAACAGCTGTAGTAGGGTAGACGCACGGGCGGGATGTGTAGTACAGCACATTTATGTCATTCCACTCTCGGACAGTCCCCCCGCCCGTGACTTGAATCATCGCTGACGAGTGAATGCTTTGAGTAGGACTGAGAGGGTTGATGTTGCGCCGGTCTAGTATGATCGCTGCTGACCATTCCAGGAAGGTAAATCATGGAAGGTTCTGGATGGCGCGAGCGTGGTTATAAATACCTGCCGGCTATGTTTTGGCGAACTTTTTCCCGGACTTTGTCAGAGCTTTTTGGTTGTAAGACTTTTTGGTGCTCTTTGGCAGAGGAGCGTTAAGAGCGTTTTGAGCGTTAGGACTTCGGCGAGCATGGCGATACCCCGATGGGCGAGGCGACGGCTTAAGTGCTCGGGATGCCTGATGGCAAGTTTCGGCGTAGTTACTTAGTTTTTTTTTTAAGTCTCTTTTGGGTAATCATTTAATTTTTAAATTTTAATATTAGTTAAGAAGACTTCGTAGACCTGAGATTGATGAGACTTCGCTGGACAGGAACATCAAAACCATAAGTTATCTTTATGTTTATTATTATTTTATTATTAATTTACCCTTAGTTTAACGTGTTCGGTTTTTGTTGGAATAGTCGTGGATGCATTTACGCGTGTATTTGTTGTTGGCCTGTACAATCATAGTTTACTTAATGATTTTGAATAATGTAATGATCTTGAGCTTTATAGTAATGACAGAAACCACTTTACTTTTCCGTATCTTTTCTTAATGCATGTACCTGTTCACAATTCATCTCAATTGATAACTTATATTTGTAAATTCATGTTTTAAAATCGTTTCCACATTGTACCTATTTTCTGAATACCAATGATGTAATTTTGGTTTTTGTAACATTTTATTTTAATCTATTGTAATAAATGTCCATTATTTGAATTCATTTATTTATTTCAAGTATTCAATCTGTAGTCCCCTTATCATTAATAGATAGCCCCTGGTTGAAAAACATGTATCTTAATTAAGCTACTTTATTGAAGTTGATCGTATGTGACAAGGTCGACGAGTACAATCATGCACACTACAAGATAAGAGACGCGACCCATATGGGATGTTATAGTCCACAGTACCCCTCGCACGTAGGCCAAGCGAATTCGTTTCTTTTTCTTAATTTCAGAAAGTTTGTTATGCTCTACCAGATATTAGTTATTTATGTCGCTCTCGCTAGGCTGCAAGGTGGAAGTCTTGTCTTTGAAGTGTTAATTATTTTTATTAAACTTAAGGAGCTACGTATTTATTTCCTCCACAGTTCTACATTATAATTACAGAGTTTATCATTATGGTTCAATCAATTGCTTGTTTATTTATCTGTGATGTTTATTATTTGCCTTTCCACCTCGTAGTCTTGCATAGCTGGTATTCAGTTGTACACACGTCCCCCAGTTTACATCAATTCAACACTTTGGTTACAGACACGTTAACTTAACTTTCAATCTAATCGACGACATACTTCACTTCTCATTGTATTTTTTTTGCTTCATTAATTTTACTATGACTCAACCACCTGACAATATCATTACAACCGCCATGCTCAAAGACCTTATTTTACATTATGTAGTGGAATGTGCGCAAAGTCAAGAACTCTTTGTAGAGAACCGTAATATGTTCAATATACTTTACTATACGGGTATAATACTAACCATCACTTCGTTATGTAATGCGGCAATAAAACCGTGGTCAGCAAAATTTTGTTTTTTGTATCGTATTCATTCGATATCTAGGTACGGTTAAGTGAGTTATAAAGACATCGATACGTTATTGTCTTTATTCAGAAATAAAGTAGTGTGTATTTCGTAAGGGGTCATTACATCCATCAGGGTTTATTGCAACCATGTAGCGATTTGGCACGGCTTAATTGGATATCTTTGAGTGCAGAAATTGGACCGAAAACTCGGCCGGTTGAATTCCTGTGTGTCAGGGAGTCCGGAGAGCTGAACTTACTATGGTGGAATCTTAACCGCTTATTTGAATATACGCGACTGAAATTAACTGTGGGTAAAACAAAGTCGAGTAGTGCACAAAGTCAGTGCGACAAAAATCGCGTGCACAATGCTATTTCTAGACAGAAAGCCTTAAATTTTTTTTCGCGCGGCATACTCGGCGACGGTGAAAAACGGATTTTTATGTTGTACACAAATATTAATGATACTTACAGTTGGTACTACCCGACCACGGCAACTAGTCCCGCGGGAAACACGCGAACTACCGCTGCGTCGTCCTTGAACTCCATGCGCAAACGGTGTGGCGCGCCACAGCAGCGTCCATAATACTGTGGCACAGTGTGTTGTGTTCTGGTTCCATGCGTGCGGCGTGGTGCCACGTGAGAACAGTGCGGTAGGATTGTGAGTACGATGTC
>PNEQ01086424.1:16617-35335 GCA_003012365.1 Medauroidea extradentata | reverse complement strand
TATATATATATATATATATATATATATATATATATATATATATATTTGCAAAACATTCACAAAAATAAGTTTTAAATAGCTGCTGTTTGTATCCAAAGAGTCCTTAAGCAGCTTATGTAAATCAAGCATAACGGGCAAGAACATTTAATAATTAATTTGTCAAAATAGAAATTACAATTAGATATCGAACGTAAATCTGCAGGTTGCTCAAGGTATCTCACAAAAATATGCCTGAATTATTCCTCTACTATAGTGTGCACTGCTGTTTTTATAAAACGTGCATAATGGGACTGCGTCGGTTCGTTTTTATAACGCACTGGCTCACGCCAACAATGCACGTACTCTAATCAATAAAATATTCCAAAACCAGTGGTGAACACAAAAGTGCATTTCCTGTTCAACTTAACTTTTAGTCGGAAGGACAATCCAAATCTTTATCGCGACTAACATATCATTCAGCAAATCTATTTAATATAACTAGCAAATTGGCATATCTAAATATTACTATTAACGTGAGACAACCATATCTGACATACCTTGAGCACTCGGCACACGAAGACAGCGAACACAATTCAAGTTCCCTGAGACAAACTTAAACAGAACTGGGAGCTGACGAGGCCGGTCACAACTTTATACAGCCGAACATTACCGCCAAGAGCGCTGGCCATACAAAGTACCACTCAAGTCAAATATACTGCCCTCTTCACGGGGAGTACAGCCTCAAATCACCAACTGCGAAAGTTAGAACAGTATCTTGTAGATATCAATACTTTGCCATGACGTCACTAAGTCCAACTGAATTGCGCAACGTCTGCACAGACCGTTGCAGCCTATTTTTTTTTTTGCATTCCTGTTCTGCTCCATATTCACCTCACAACTCACTTCATTCTTCGCCGGCTCTCAAGATCAAAGCTGTTAAGAAACGCACAAATGTCTTAACTTGATATGGATATGACCGAACAGTATTTTTGTGCGATTTCGAGTTCTTGGAAATTATATGACAACATTTGGTTGCCAGGCAGCATTTTGGTCGCACAAGTTGCTCGTGTATTTGGAAAGCCTGTCATCTCAAACTGCCCGGAGTACCAGATAAGTGAACGAGATAGAATTTTAACATTCGTCCATTCACTATCGTCACTTTAATTTTGTCTACCCTACCACGCAATTACGCCAATACAAATATATACATAAATATTTAATGACTGCACCGTGTAAGCATCTTATTCGTTTGATGCATTGGTTAGGGTTTTGGTAGTGGTATCAGAAAAAAAAATTCTGATGTTTCCTATAAGATAATTGCAGGAACTTGTAAGTTTAATTTGACCAGGAAAGAGGATAGAAGTCAGTATAGAGTGGTAAAGTGTAATAAATGAACAGTTTCATTAAAGGAGAAAATGTAAAGTCTATATTCCTTTTGAACATAAAGAATTTCGATACTATCGTTTTTATTTTACATTCACTATTTCCCCACAATAGACATAATAGGCCTTAAAATTGTAATATATTTTAATATTTTGTTAACAGATGTGTATGCAAACGAGTACGTGGGCATAAGAACCGATTCTTTATTTCGTGACAAACTCCGTAAATTTTGAACGAGTAGAGGCCTAGGAAACCTACCTTCTTTGTGTTGTGGCAACTGCGCACTACCAAGCGGTAGAATTGGCCAATAGTACGACTGAGACACATCTAGTAACACGGAAATGAGCAAGTAAATGTGTAATATTGAACATCTAAATAATATAATAATATAATATAACATCTATATTAATAATGTGGCGAAGTTAAGGCATTTTACCTTTTCTTACACTTAACCACCTAAATTACATACACTTTTGAATATTATTAAACATTATGTGCTTACAACTAATAACAAGTAGAATTTTTGTTTAACAATTTTTTAAAATTTAAATGAAATTAGAGGTTTTATCATGTGAACTTAAAAAATTAGCTAAACCCTAATTACAAAAAAAATTAAAACACCGAAAAAAAATACATCACAGATAAAATACTCATTCACTCGAATAGGGCTACAAACATTCCAGCTATTCATAATTCACTCTAACAATTACATGAGAAAGTTTTAAGTGCAAATAACAGTTTTGTACGCTGGATTCAAAACATTTTGATTCCATATACAAAGGATGAGATAAAATAAAACTTTAGACACTGTAGCTATTTTGTATGTTAAAAGGTTTTCACACATCCACGAAAATTTATTTAATTTAATTAAGATCACATTTTCCTATTTAATGTATCACATTCATCCCTGCAAAAATACATCTGCACACATACAATTTCAAATCCTTCAACATTCACAAAAAAGGGTCTATAGAGCCCAAAACACATTCACTTACACACAAAAAAATCAGAGATACTCATAAAAACCACATCATATTTATACAAGTCGATGTATCACGTTCACAGCCACACACACACACAATATATATATATATATATATATATATATATATATATATATATATATATATATATATATGTATATATATATATACACATACATATATGAACTCTTTACTGTAAATGGCCTTTCTAGTCAGAGTAAATTTTTGAAAAGTCAACATGTTAATGTGTTTTGCACCATGGCAGGACATTTAAAAAAGCTAATGGTCACATAACACTCTTCCTTTTCAATGATGGTATAATATTTGTGTGTGTTGTCGTGCAGTGAATAGTACAAATTCTACCCATAAGGAGCTGAATTATAATAAAACAATTATTTGAAGTGAGACTTTACATGTAGTAAAATTTTCTTTAAAATTAATTTCGAATGCCTGCGAAACTTAAAATCACTGTATTTTGCGATAATCTATACAATTGTATTGTAGGTCATGAACTTAATTTTCCCTCAATTTTATTATCACTCGGACCTACCCGACAAAGCTATGTTTCGATCTCTCTCGACGACGACTCTCAGTCCTATTCTGACGCTATGATCCTGCCTCTTCACGATGTAAATTGTTCGTCCTGTACTTGAGCAAGAATTTATTCTCAAACCTTCTCCGAAGTTTGGCGAATTTTCCCTAAAACCTTCTCCTAAGTTTGGCGGTACCTCAAGCAAATTGGCAACCAGTGCATCTTTAACTAAGATATTCATTACCATATTAGTTTTTGATATGCTCACTGCTAGATATAATAAATAGTTTTGTGTCATCACAAGAAACGTGAAGTAATACTAAGTTTGCTACTCATGGCCGTTTAATTTTCCAACTGTAATCAGTCGTCATGTTAGAATATTTATTTTGTAACAGCCAAATATAATAATTTATTGGGGAGTATTTTATTTCGTAAACTTTTACTGTGCAAAGTTGATATTTAAATTAAAAATTTCTGTCAATTTGTAAAATAAATAAAATTTAGAATGAATTGCAGTGCATGGTAAACTATAGTATGTAAGGAGTACTGTTTAGTACAATTTCGCTGTGTTTTATCTGCAGACATTCCTACGGCTATAAAGGAATTCTTGTGTTAGTGGGGACCATGTGCTGCAGCTGAAAGATGGCCGTGAAGGTGTTTTAAGTGTCAGTGCTGGAATATTATAGCAGGTACAGCCAGCAGAATGGTTTTGTGAGCAGTAAGTGTAGATGTGGTGGGTAAATTACTGACAGCCAAAAAGAGTTTAAACTGCCGTGCAAATGGGCAACCTTGAAAAAATACTACTTCTGTGACTATTATATTGATTACAGTTTGTGTTGTTTATTTTGCATTTAGTGTGTCTTAATAGTATTTTTGGTTCCGAGAAATATAACAACTGGTATCAGTACTAATTATTTACTAGGTAAGGCATTGTTACAGTAGTAGTGTTATTAACGCCATAATGTAGAAATTAAAATGTTATACATTTTCGAATACACTTTGTATACATTTCAGCTTGAAATCGAAGTTCAACAATTTAACGATACATAAGGTATTTAATTATATAACAATGAAATACGACCAGAATTCAATAAATCACAAACACGTGAAAGTAATGCGCCGTAACGTACTAATCGAGGGCTTAAAGACAAACAAAACCATCTCCAAAATCGTAGGTTTTCAGGAGAGAGGAAAAACAGTAAGCATGTGTGGTTTTTTAATATTACTATCACCTAAATTGTGTCAAAGGAATGCCCTTTACATCATTATAATAAGTGGTTCACTACAAATACACAGAAAAAATAAATCCCAATAATAACGACAAAAAACGGTTGTTTTCCTAAAAAAGGAGAGTTAGAGTTATTTGACACTAAGTGTAACTTCTATTAGATTGTAGTTAGCACCAACAAAAAAAAAAGTTAGGTTTCTTTGACACTTACTACAACTGATGTTCTTTTGCTATCGCTGTACAAAGAACTACACTACAGCAAATCACGAAGTATAACAACAAGGTAGCACTATGTTGTTTCTCATTTTATGGGCCAAACATAGCATAGAATCATTATCGAGACCCACAAAAATAACACTTAGTTATCTTTTTCACCCATGACTCCACGTTTCAAATTATTGTAAAATAAATGGTACTGTCCAGGTATTATTTTCTTCTCACAAAGTTCTAGCAGATTTTTAACTTTCTCTTCTTGTACTTTTAATGGTTCATAATATTTCTGTTGTAACTTAATATTGTTCACTGAAAATCTACGAGACATCCTTCTCCGAACATTAAATTTATAGAAGTCTTCCGCACTAAAGTCATACTTAAAATAGATATGTTCTGTGTCGTCTTTCCTGTACTGAAACCACACTACCTTCAACCATTTGTATCAATCTTCTTGTTTTGTATTAATGTGGTATGAAGTACCTTGAAGTCAATGATATCATTCTGGTCTATTTCAGTAACAATGTACTTCCCTCTCTTGGATGCTGTTCGAACTATGGTATGCCATCCAGATCGATCAAAAATGTCAGTGTTCTTGCCGTTATTCTCAATATGGGCATGAACTGTATCACACTCCATTTGAGAATGCCCAGGTTCAAAAAAACAGTTGGTCGATCGTAGGCACATCCAAAACATTCGCCGCGTATAAAAACATATTAGCAATTAAACTGTTTCTGTTTAGTCCTCCGCATGTGTCAGACATGAAACTAAATCTTTTACCATCTTGTTTGTTTTTCACCAGAGCAAAAAGACATGATGCTACTTTAGAAGCTCCTCTACTACCCATCGCCTCGTGCCACATAAAATTTTCAGCATTCCTAGAAGCTACATTATAAACAGTCAAATTGTAAACTGCAAGTCGCCTTTTGTAGAATATAGCCTTTGCTTTCACTTGTGGACAGTTACGCACTGCTTCAAAATCAAATTCAAAAAAATTTATATCTTCTTTTAATGATTTTTCTTTATACGTGTTTTTCATTTTCCGTGCATTTGCCTTCCTTAGGATGAGTTCTTTATGGCTTATTCGCTTTTCCTCTTTTTCATTCTCAGACATTTTTTCATATGTAAAACATTTGTCACATTGATCTTTCCTAGGGTAATGAAAAGCTATGTTAAAATTACTATTTAAAATGTGACGATAGAATGACAGTTTTTCTGGTTCCAAGCCATCTTTTACACACAATTCCACATACATGTCGTACATTTTCGTGACATTTAAATCTGATGGCAGATATTCTCTTGAACTGTCCTTTCTTGTGTAATGAGACGGAACCCGAGGAAATGCTGCAATATGCTTCCTTATAAACTCACGGGAATCTTGCGGTTTCTTGACTCCAGGCTCGTGTCTGCCTCTTTGATCAGACATTACTACATGCCATTTATCACTTTTCTTCAACACATTGTTGACTACTATATTTGAAATGTTTAACGTATATTTGAAATGTTTAACGTAGCTAAGAAAAAACCCTGTCATACCTGTGTTTTGACATTGTCCTTAATGAAGAAAAACTTCCTAGTATAATGTCTTCTAGATTGTTCGCATTTTGTTCTTTCTGATGCTTTTTCAACCTCATCTATTAACTCTCTTAAATATTGCCGTTTGGTGTTAATATCTTTGATTTTCCAGTATTCTTTATGGATGTTCTGTCTTTTTATTTCTTCGAACGAGATTGCATAATCTGGGACACTACGAACAATCTTTGTCAAGAACTTCCTTAGGAGGTATATTTTCCCCGCTGCTTATTGATATGTGCTCTTTACCCATTGCTATATCACTCTTTAATATATTTCTTTTCCATGTTTCTGGTTTGGCAATTTTATTTCTTTTTCGCTTATAGTTTTCTTTACTTTTGTTTGTCGACATCTTGATTTGCAACGAGTGAATCATTCATAGTGGCAACAATGTCTGTGCTGGTTGTAGTACCTAGCCCCGCAGTGGTTAATGTTGTTTGTTTGTCGACATCTTGATTTGCACCGAGTGAATTATTCGTAGTGGCAACAATGTCTATGCTGGTTGTAGTACCTAGCCCCGCAGTGGTTAATGTTGTTTGTCGACATCTTGATTTGCAGCGAGTGAATCATTCGTAGTGGCAACAATGTCTATGCTGGTTGTAATACCCAGCCCCGCAGTGGTTAATGTTGTTTGTTTGTCGGCATATTGATTTGCACCGAGTGAATCATTCGTAGTGGCAACAGTGTCTATGCTGGTTGTAGTACCCAGCCCCGCAGTGGTTAATGTTGTTTGTTTGTCGACATCTTGATTTGCACCGAGTGAATCATTCGAAGTGGCAACAATGTCCATGCTGATTGAAGTACTTAGTCTCGCAGATGTTGTTAATGTTGTGTAGGTTTTTACATACCTTTTGGTTGGCTTCTTTCTCTTCTTTCCTGGCTCTTCTGTTAAATCGTCGCTACCATAATCGGAATCGTACAGCTGGGCATCATCAGCGGGTACAGCTTCTTAAGCAGAATATAAGTAAAACGGCAAAATTAGCAACAATAACAAGAACAATACTTAACACGTTATTTATATGCACAAAATGTATAAATACTTACCACAGAAACACTGGGTTGTACTGAAGGCATCTCGACCTCTTCTAATATATTCAGCAGAACAGAATCCAATGAAGGACAAGGACTACTTGAATTGCTGATGGAAGTACCAACATTCGTTTGCAGTTTATTTCTGTCTAATGCCAGGTCCACCATTAATTTACTCCGGCTATTGCTGTACATGTTCACACTCTTTCAACGACACCTCGCTCAACAATGACAAGAACATTCAAAGAAAGTAACTTTATAGCCGAAAAAACGCAAACGAAATGTCCAGCCATCTGCTACACACAAAAGTAACTGTCAAAGAACTCTATTTACAGATAGGTTTTTAAAATGTCTATTCATTTGGTGTCAGATAACTCGAAGTCTTGTTAATGTTTTCTGACACTAACATATATTACTAAACACCATAGTGCTAACTCCCATTTTTTTTTATGTTTCGACCACCGTGATATTTTGGCAGACTGTAGATACCAATTATGTGTGTCTTGTGCCATTATTACCTCAAAATGTTTATTTTTGGAGATAGCGTTCTTTGACACTAACCCCTCTTAATACTCTAGTGTTCATAAACACGAACATCAATAAAGCCAATCGGTTTTGGTTTTCTAGCGGAGTAATAAATACGAAGAAATTATTTTAATGCTTTCATACTTGCCGATCTTGATTTGTTAACAATAATCATGCGACAATAACAAATTATATTGAAGATCTTGTTAAGTAAATGTATTGTTTTATAATTTGAAAACACTATTGTATGTTGCATGTGTATGATCGTAAAAATTGTAACAAAAGAAACAGACCAGCTTGAAACAATAATCTCCAACATAATCTCACGTTATTCAGAGATAATTATAATTCGTGTAATATTGGTTTCAATTTCCGTTAAAATTAATTTTCAAACAATGGGCAACATTAACAGTAATCGTTTGTAGATCTCTGTTAAGAGCTCTGTCTGGTCAAAGCTGTCTTGCGTTTCTACAGACATGGAAACGACGGAGAGATAATGAACAAACTGACGAGGGTTTCAAGGGCGCAATCGCCTCTCAGCCCGAGCTGCTCTTTTGGTGTGCTGTCGCTACGTCGTTTTCCTTTCACTGCATTCGTGTGTGAAAAATGCATTTAAAATTTCTTGCAGACTGTGATATTAAATTATTTTGTATAATTTTACAACACTACGTAGCTTCACCCACACTACTGGAATTATATTCTGCTGGACCGAAACTAATGTGCACGAATACCGGCTGTACGGTGACAAACCAGAAATGTTACGGTTTATAGGAGGTCAGTCAAAGCTGCTAAAACTTTTATATTTTCTGTTGCTTCTGCTGTAACACCAAAATCAGTCAGCAGAGTAGTATTTTTAGACCACATTACGGAAAATCTGAGAAAGACGCTTTTAATCGGATTATATATATATATATATATATATATATATATATATATATATATATATATATATATATATATATATATATAGTGAACGATATTATATTAAAACACTGTTCAAAATTTTATCAACATATCATTTACAAGGTTAATCAAGAGACTAAATAAATATTTCAAAGGTACTTTAATTTTTCTAACTGTGTAGGTCTATCGATTCAGTCGCGTTTTTTATGGGAAATGTGATGGTACAAAAAGTAGCCAGAATTGTTTTGACAATGGCATGGCCAGGATTTCATTTCTGACAGTATCCCCAATTGCTACTCTAGATAGAACACGGTTGCATAATACTATGGAGGCTAATTTTAACGAAACGTAAAGAATTTAAGATGTTCACATGATATATCACATATTTGTTCACTTTTGCTACTTTTCGGGGCGTACTCAGGACCCGAGAACAACCCACCTAACCTGTCGGTAACACTGCTATTGGATATGTAACATATAAATGATGTGTAGATAGAGAAATAAATACTTCGCGAATTCTGTGACAGTCGTGTTAGAATTCACTGCCCTTTATATAATATTCGTTTTATTGCGTTTCACAAATTGTCTATAGTTCTGCAAATACTTTTTAATAAATGCAACGAAATTAGCTGCACACCAGTATTCTCAGCTCTGTGAGTTGTGTGCTTTATCCTCCAATGACTTTTATTTCGTGAGCTGCAAAGCGCTCTTTTTTTTACACCTGCGCTTTGCGCCTGATAGTTACTGTACCTGAAGAACACGCCGAACGTACCCGAACGGGACTTAGAATTATTTTGAGCTCCACGAGTGCGCTCATTTATTCTGAACAGCACTGTACCTAGGGACACTCGCGATGTACCTAGGGACAGTGTCCCTAAGTATGCCTTCCCTAGGTTCGTCTATATACACAAACTCATTTCAAGCATCACTATTTTTTTGAGGTTAAAATTTTCAGTCTTTTCAATATCACATCATATGTGAAAGATAATGGGCTGTTTACAAAAATATAAATAATAGTTGTAAAAATGAAAGTTAGCTTACCAAAGTGCCGACTTAAAATGGATGAAATGAATTTTTTACATCTCCACTAGACATAGACTAATTAAAACCCCGATTCAATGTGGCGGCAAACAGTAGCCAACTGATACAGTGTTACCAAACAGTAAAATTGAAATTCCCGTACATATATACCATTTAAACACCCAGTGTCCCTAGGTACATCGGTCCTTAGGTACAGAAGTTTCCCTACACAATGCGATGCAACCCGGAAGACCATAATATTTTGAGACGAAACTCGGGGAAAAATTACTAAAATAACTTTTATAGCTGTGCCATACGTGTGGTATTGACTGTAGGTTTTTTCACTACTTATATACAGAGTTGCCAAACATTGAATTGCGTAGAGGTGCGATAAATAATGCAAATTGTCGATTTTCCACGCAGTCTACATTCTCTATACACTATTTGTAGATCAAGCCCATATTATTGTAAGACAATAAATGCAATTGTTAAAAGCAAATAAGTACTCACTGTATATTTTCCGAATAATGTCATCTCTCTTGAAAGAAATTAATTTCAACAGCTTGTGTAATGGCTGGAGAAGTAGTACTAATCTTTGGCACTTTTTTTTTGGTTACTTCCAATTTCCCCTGGCTTAAAGAAACAAAAATAATTTTGTTACATAAAATGAATCCACGATTGGTACTTAGAATAGTGCCTTCTGAGAAATAATCTTAAAAGGTATAGTCAACAACGAATAGTTTTCCTCGCAAAACTTTCAACATATATAAAAACAGTTATATTACGCACTGTGTACTAACTATATTAGAATAAATTTGGTGAAAAACATAAGTAAAGGGAGAAATAGACTTTATGGTAAAACGGGTTACCGTAAGCAGGCAATAGTGCTACAACAGCGCTGAAAGCTTCTGCTGCATGTCACATTGCAGTTCGTGCTGATTGAACTGCTGCAGGATTTCGCGCAGGACGTCTGCTAGAACTTCTGCATTTTAACATTTGTCTGCGGGCCGGTTACAGTTTTTAAATATGTAGTGAAAATTAAATTTAATATAGATAGGAATTTCTTGCGATTGTTCGTCATGGAGGAGTTAATGATGACTGAGAGTATGATGATATAAACGTGAATATTCTTGTCAGTATCGAAGGGAATCTTGCAAAAGCTCAAAATGTCAACAGAGGGCGTACAGTCCACCAAAATTATAACTACTAATGACACTCAGTTCCATTGTATTCACCTGGCGTGTTTCTAAGTAATTTTCATATTACACAAGAACAACGGAGAAACTGTTTGCTGCATTATTTCTTGAATGGGCTACATTATTTTTAAAGATTGCAATTTAAATGGCGCGAAGACTCATACAGGAGAGTTGAGGACTATCATCCGTCTGTCTTTAGGGTATAGTTCTGGTCGGCATGTGAAAGCAATGTAGCGAGATAACATTTTATGAATACGATTAATATGCCTACTTGCAGGGTCACCAATTAAAACAAGGAAAAAAATACCAAATTAAAAAATTAGGGATTACAATTTGTATGATTTTAATTATTCAGGTAGTTTTATGACACTACTACTCTTTTACACGGGAGGACTTAAAAATGTTGTGACTGAAATAAGACGTGCAATAATAAAAATACGCAATTTTAAACTCGCTGTTTGATCAATGAGCCGTATTAGTTTGTAGAGCTGTAGTTTTCATAGAAGCTATAATGCCCGGTGTTCTTTATTCATGCACCTGACCCATTTAGTTTTATTAATGTTTAAAGTTTAAGAAAATGGTTTTGTCTTTTAAGTAATATTTGTTTAACTCTCATCCGTCCAAAATTAAATTTATACATTTTCCGAGTCTCCACTCACAAAGTAAAACACTATTCACTTAATTAGTTATAGCAGAGCTTGCTAACTTAATAAGATCTTCGGAAACAGAAAACACTGCAGCTGATGAATGATTAACTTTTTTCTTTGATAAAAGAAGTCTTATTCACCAACTGTGGTTGTAGTTTGTTCCAAATTTCATTTTTGTATAATGTCACTGATGAATGAGGGAAGCATAGAAGTATTTTAACCAACTCTGTTAAGAGAGCTTTACAGTGGATGTCATTTTCCGCATTTGGTGCGCGGAGACACTGAAACGACAAGGGTCAGCTTTCTACACTCGATGGTAACAGCATCGCTTCTATTCGCGGCGCGCCAAACTGGCGTGCAGTGCTTTCGTAGTACTCTTTTTTCCTATGGGACTTGAAGTGGCGATCCTACAATTTTATTTGTAGAAAGTTTGTAATAAATACCAGCGCATGTTTCCCCCGTTGGGTTTTACAAATTCGGGTGTTATTTCCCAGTTACAGCTGTCTATAAAAAAGCCATATGTAGCCATTTTGAGGGGCTCCAAAAATAAGATAATAAGAATGTCGCATTTTAAAAATGATGGAAGCCTAGTTTTAATCTTTTGTTCTTTTCGTAGATAAACATATTGTGAACAAATTTAACTGTTTTGCTTAGAAAAGAACAGGTGCGGCACGCTATAACACAGTTCATGCATCAGGCGTATAAGCCTCTTAAACAAGGGAACATTTGGTCTCTTACAACATTTTTCATTCCAAAAACTTTATTCCAAAAATCCATTAACTAACTCATCTTTAGTAAAAGCCATACTCTATCCGACTTTTCGTATTTTGTTTCTGCAATAATATTAGGAAAATTTCTGGCAAGTGTCATCGTACTGTGAATTTCGTCCGAGTTGCAGTTTTCAGGACTCAGTATTACTAAATTTCTTAGAACAGGGCCATTAAAATTTATTCACATAAAAAACTTGGCAGCGCCTCTCAACATGGAAGGCCAAAAATTAACTTTTAATTTGTGTTACAACCTTTTCTGA
Source organism: Medauroidea extradentata (assembly GCA_003012365.1). Lineage (NCBI taxonomy): Eukaryota > Metazoa > Arthropoda > Insecta > Phasmatodea > Phasmatidae > Medauroidea > Medauroidea extradentata. The sequence goes on along the minus strand of PNEQ01086424.1, from coordinate 23,098 downwards.
AACTTTACACTTGTCTAATCCTATAAGAAGGGCTTCTACTATTTCTCCAAGAAAATCATTAGTTATGTCTAAAAACTAGCAATGGCAAGGCTGAATTAATCTATTCAATTGGAGTAATTATATCATATTGATATATATGTGGTAAATACATCTAGCTACGAATACATTTTCGTTTAATAATTTTTCTGATGGAGTGCCACAGATATGACAGGTCCGTCGTACTTTTACCTTGCTGAAGACCTTCGGGTAATCTTGTGTGTGGAGGGCTCGTCTGTGAGCGGCTTGCTCTCCTTTTTACGTGCGACGGGTCTTTTTAATCTGTTGTGAACTGTCCCTTTCTGTGTTGCTTTTGTTACTTTGTACTGACTTTGCGAAGCCTTTTAATTTTTTAATGTGTATTGACACATTTTTTTCTGTCTTAACTCCTGTGGAGTTAGTTTCTATTGTTTTCTTTGCCTTTGTGTATTATTTCCTATGGAGGCTTTGTGTTCCTGATTTTTTTATTATTTAGTTTTATTATCTTATTTGTGGGCGCTAATGGTCATTGTGTCGTGTGCCCTCTTTCATCCACTCACTCACTTTTTCAGTTATGCAACCATCGCTTCCGTGTCCTAGGCACTCAAGGTGCACTATGCCTATGTATGCGATGGTATACAATATTTTTTTAATGTTTGATTACTTAAGAGATGTAAAACAAGAGGTTTTTCTGTTTTGTTACCGAGGTTTTAAAACAATAGTTTACAGAATATACATTGATATTTCGTCATTGATATTGTGGAGTAAACACACAGTGTTTGACAGTTTAAGTTACCTGCTAGACAAGTGTTATTGTTTAAAGTTAATAAATAACCAATAGTGAAACGTACATACTGTATTACTGTTATTTACCGATGTGTACACTTTGTTAAGCTGAATTGTGTGAATCGTCACTAAATTGACTTAAATGTTTGAATGTTGACTTTGCGATGATGAGACATCATCAATATTATTGAAATTTTGCTGCTGCATATACATTGACCATGCACTGGATTAAACTAGAATAACCTGCATGATTTTAAAATAATATTTAAATTACAAGTAATAACTATAAAAGAGAATGTATGTAATGACTTATCGAAACATAAAAAAAGGTAGTATGTTATTGAATTCAGCGTTTTTCTGACACTGATACATAGTATTTTACTTTAACAACATCCAAGGAAAATAATTTAAAAAAATTATTATATGTGAGCCCTCCAACAAAAAGTGTACAGATAATTCTTTTTACTTCAGTCAATCCAAATTTAACCTCATGAAAACATTTGTTAATTTTTACATATCCGTAACACAGATTAAAAATAATAGCATGTACAGATCTGCTTAATGTTGTGTACTGTATTGCTATGGAATGAATGGTGTAATGAAATCATTGACCTGCTGTTCATATTGTAATCTTAGGTGTTCAGGTACTTGCCTCACGAATTTTGATCCATACACTACGAATTGGGAAGTCCTGACATCAAGTGGCTCTTGTGAAGTGTTTGTATACATATTTGCATTTGTGTATGTGGTAAGTGCTTTAATGTCTTCTGTTAATACATGCGTCAAGTCATCATTCCTTCTAAATTTTGCTGCTGGTGGATTGCAGCGATGTGGGGTTGCCCCAAAAGCATTTCTTACATGATGATAATTTGTAACAGTATGATTATCACTGGCAATACTACTTGGCATGTCGTTTTCATTGGCCACAGTACTACTTATTGCATTACCTTGGCACCAGGGTTATTGCTGTACTGATAGCAATGTTAGTGCTTATACTAGCCTTGTTAACAGTAGTGGCAGCAATAGGCTTGTAAATGACAATGGCCACAATATGACAGGTACTACCAAATGTGACAGTGCTTTCTGCATTACTAAAATTTGCGGTGGTAAAAGTATTGTTTATGGTTTCCCTTACGAACTACTGTTCTGGAAACCTACTAACAGCACACATTTGTCGCTGATTTCAGTGCCACCACTTTGATGCTCAACAACACTGGGACTGTCAATGTCTTATGAAATTATTTGTGTATCCCACTAGGAGCTCTGTAAAGCCTGCTGGCAATCTTCACTCACCCTTTCGTAGCCGTGCGACGTCCTAAAAACAATCACAGAAGTTTGTTGTATGTTTGACAGTTATAAATTTCGAGGACACAAGTTGAAATATTTTAGATAAGACACACTTATTACATAGTTATTTTCCTGTGACTATTTCAGAACAGGACATAGTCTTTATTTCACGGTGGAGTTTGTCCAAGCAGATAATCTAGTCAGGACATATTATGCCATGGTTATTTCATACATTGACTCTTTGAACGAGATGCTGTATTGGATACAGATTTTAGAGGCCAAACGACATCTGTATGCAGGTAGATACTTCAACTTACAGGGCTGAGGATGCAACAAATTCTGCCTAAACATCCCGCGTGGTGGTGGGGTAGAATACTACCACAGCCGACCCGTGCTTGTCATACGAGTGACTAATCGGAGTGAGGTCGGGACCGGAAACTTGTACGGACCTTCATCTCATGTTTCTTCCTTCATCTTCTACTTTCTTATTAGCCTGTTATGCTGGGCGTGGCAATGGGCATACAATATTTAAACCACTGATTGATATCTGGTTAAATCAATAGGTACGAGCGTCAAAAACCTATATTGTGTAAGTTTTATTTAACATTCACTTTATATTTACAATTACTATCACTTACTTTAATGCGAAGCTGATGTGGCCCATATGGCAAAGCTAAATAATATAACTATAAAACAATCTCTTGTTCTACTCTAGTGGCTATACTGAGGGCGTGGCATCTGTTGCAGGCTTCAGGTCGTCCCAGCAGCAGTTCCTCCTTCTTCTAGTTTTAGAGCAGAAGACCAAAGATACCCTCGGAATGGCGAGCAATACAATATAAACCAAGGACGTGAGTGGAAGGGGAACTTCCCTCCAGAAATGGTACCTCCCAAGGGGAGTGACTAACTTGTTGGATGTTACTGTAGGCACCTCATGATTGGCTATGGACCAAGCCCACGCACTATGCAGCTATGTCGTGATAACACAGTCGTCGAATGAACGAAGTCTATGTTCCAGGAAAACTCTCCTCCACTGTGGCCCCACTGCAGAAGTGTCGTCAACTCGTGATAAATGTCAGGCCACAAACAGATGTAAATGCCGGGAAATTGAGGTCTGTGGTTGCGCCACACACTGGGCACGGTCGTGCATCGTGGACTCTTGGCAGGCAAGGCTTGTCGCCTCGAATGAAATAATATTCACATACTAACACACAAGACATTAAGTCTGAATACCCTGGGTTCAATGACAGGCAAGGCCTGGACATTACAACCCTCCCTTCTTTGAAAAAGATCTGATCTATATAAACAGATATTTTAAGAAAACAAAAGAAATCCAACAAGTGTGGAAGAAGCTATACTTCTATGAAGCAAATAAATGTGGAAGATGCTATGCCTTGATAATTCAACCTAAGTATGTATTCAAGAAGACTCTATTAAGTTTACACCAGAAGACAATGTTGTTGGTCAACCGAAGTTTCATCAAAAGTTCCTGTAGAGCTGTCTTCTTCTTTTTCTTCTTCCTCCATACTGTAGCAGCCCATTCTTTACGAGTAATGAGATTGCTTTACAATCTACTCATCAAATTTCCTCAACTTAATATGAGTAGGATAAACTACTAGTTATCTCAGTTCATTTATATTAAAATCAAATAAAATCAAAACAAAACAAAAGGGGTCTAGAACCGTGTCAACCTCACTTACAAAATATTTCACGAGAGATATTATCTTGAGTGAGAGCTGAAACAAAACAGAAAGACCCTTGACATTATACAACACATGTTTCACTTCTTCAATTAATAATACATTTTTAAGTCGAGTCTCTCCATTGATATTCATCATATTTATACTCAATTTAAATATTTATATTGTTGATTATCATCATTGATTTATACAATCAAGTCTTTAAAATATTGAACACATCTGTGATCATTGGTAATTACGTCAGTCATACTAACACAAGATTAACTGGATTAACGAAATCTTTGAAAATTACACTTTGAATAATATTTATCAACTAGGTTCTTTAAAAATGTCACTTATTTCATAATTGTAAAGAATAATATAACTTGGTGGGATAGAATTATTGTGAAACTTGATGTAACACTGTGGGATGTTTTTCTTTTCTTTTAACAACGAAACACTGTATTTGAAAAACTCGTCGTCGGAACCTAATCTCCGATTGCCGTGAACTGTTGTGTCGTGATATCATTTCAATGGCTCTCCCTTTACCACAAGACATTGGTACTCCTTCTTTACTATTGATACCTGATAATGAGGCCCCCTCCTTAGGGACAGTTTGGACTGGCGTACATCCCTCCTTAGGTCGAGACGATATTGACCCCTCGATGGGTTGAGACGATGTAGACCTCTCTATGCAGCTGGCTTGGCCCCCCTCCTTGAGGCTGGTCTGGGATGAAAAGGTTATGGCTCCCTCACTGCGGCTGGACCACGATGAAGAATCTCTTTCTCCGAAACTGACTCAAGATGACTCGACCCTCTCCTTGAGGATCCCCCTCCTGGGCTGCGCTGTAGGCAGCGTCCTCAGCTCGACTCCTTCTTCAACCCTGGACTGCTGGGCTCTGTCTCTATGCCTTCTCCTTAATGGAACTCCATGAAGACATCTGGATAACTGGCAACCAACTCGACGACATATGAGCATCAACAGGGCGATTACTCCTCCAACAATAGTTATGGATAACACAACTGTAATAGTTTTTGAAAGTTGTGTATCAGAGATGTTCTGACTTTTGACAACTTGTAACTTGGACATCAACTGCTGTATCTCTATATTTGTGTCATCATGAACACTCGACAAATCAATTTTAAACTCAGTGACTGTTGACTTTGTCGTGTGCTTTTTTCCATCAGTTAGCAGTGACTGTACTTGAGGAAACTGTACTTTCTTAAATTGTATTTAACAACTGACATCTTATTACTGTGTGGTAACAACTGTAACTTATCTCTTGCTTACCTGGGACATGACCCCCTGTGCCGAAATCCACTCCTCAGCAACTTTAGAACCATCTTCCTTGTCTGGGCAAATCTTTTTTTTTTTTTAATTATATTTGGCACAGAATAGATCCAACTAGCGCCGTCTACCGATCTGATAAACACCGGCATAAAGACTTTTCCTAAAACTTCTCTCGTGCACGACGAAGGATCGTAAGTTGGCAGAGCCAATATTAAATCAACTAGACAATGAGGTTCTTTCACAGAAAAAGTCGGGATATTCGCGGGGCAAACTACGTTATTTCCTCCTTTACACTCATTCAAGTCTGCTTCAGACATCAACGCATAAAACTGTCTATTCTCCGAGAGTGCGATGCACGGATGGCTAGGAATAACCTGCATGTATCGATTCAAAGGATCCGCAGCGCACAATAGGAAGCAATACGTTTATTTTGAGCAGCTTCGGTTTCTTGAGACTGCTGTTAAAATTACTTCGTCTAGTCTGGACCATGATGAGAATGAAATAAACAAGAACATATCTCCTTCTCAAGAGCAAGAATCTGTCCAACCACGTAACATGTCGACATCTGAAGACAGGCCAGTGAAGGGTAAACGTCCACGGACATCGCATGACACCCCAACAGAAGACGAGGTGTTCCTTCAACATTAAAAAAAAAGGCATATGTCTGCAACACAGGACAGCAGTGATCCAGATACATTGTTTATGCTTTCCCTGGTGCCTGAATTGAAAAAACTTACGGGCCTCTACAAATTGGCAGTTAAGTCAGATATTATTAACTTAATTTGCAAGCGGCAGCAAGAACAAACCACTATTACATTTCCCCTTGCTACTCCTCATGGCTCCACTTTGTTGCCATACCAGCAGCAACTTGCAGCTCCCTCTTTCCATCAGTCTGAACCAGTGCCGGGTCCTTTCTTCAGCCAGCATCAAAACATCCCAGGATCTTCATCTGCGCCAGATGTTACCTATTACGAATTGCAGCCGGTAAAGACACATATGGGACGAAACGCCTGCGTTGAAAGGAACACTCGTAACACTGATATACGGCTAGCACCCCCTGCAATGTCCCCTTCGTATTCAGATGTGTTTTCACTCCATGACTCTACATCAACTGTGTTATCAACGGAGATCGACTTTGGCGAAGACTTGAACAACGTGTAATATCTGTGATTACTTTCACTACATGCTTCGTTGGTATTCAACATAAGAGACAACTCTATAGTGGTTTTTTTTAAAAATAATATTCGAAACTTTGATATTATTACAATGTATGTTCCAAGCCTGTTCTTATGAGTACACATAAAGCATCTGTAGTCGTGCAAAATATAATATTTCTTACCTTAGAGTCAAAGCCAATTTCTCCTCTGGTGAAATACACATCCTCATATTTGTGTCTTGTTTTGTTACGTCTTCTTTTATATACTCC
>PNEQ01086424.1:0-16517 GCA_003012365.1 Medauroidea extradentata | reverse complement strand
AGTAGCCGGATATCCTTGTAGAGGGTCTGAAATAAGCCTTTCCATGGTCGTTCACTTAACAATGGATGCACCCACACACTTCTCTTCCTACGCCTACGTGTCCTCCTCTTGTTCAGTTTTGTAAGCAAAAGAACTAACATTAATGTCACAAGTAACCCTTCCTCACTAATCGTATTCATCATGTATACTGACTGTTTTTTTGTGGCGCAGCAGAAGTGGCGGGACAAACGCGGGTACAATTGTTGCGGCATAACGTCGCGCCACTGCGGAAGCGCCACCGTAGTGGTCCGTGTGAAGGGGCCCTTACTTAATTTCATCAACCCCTTGTGTGGTCCGGACCAATATTTATGAAACTTCGATATTACACCTTCTTTACGCTAGGCGTATGCAAGTATACGTAATCATTTTCACTTATCGAAGGATACTGAGACTTTTTATCATAGTTTTTCCTCTGTTTTTCTGCAGATATTTTATTTTTTTTATCTCGCAACTCGATATGCTTCTCTTAATTTCTTATTCAATATTATCACATGATCTCTTACAATGACACCCCCATTGTTTCCATTTGGATAGCTACTATCACTACTATTTCTCAGTGTACTGGAATCATTAGGTCCAGACCCCTTAGGGCGCTGGTACTTTTCGGTTCTCTGACTAGGTCCAGGCCCCTTAGGATGCTGGTACACTTAGAATTCTTGACTCCTGCACTCTCTAATCATATGTCCTAATTTCCCACATTTAGAGAACCTAATGTTACTACTTCTTCATTTGTTGTCAGTACTCGTGCTCTTGGGAGGACAATCTACTCCCGACCTACTCATATTGAAACTACTGTCATTCGAACCACGATAGCTTGAGAAATTAGGTCTTCCATAGCCTCTGCTCATGGAATTCCTAGCGACACTAAATGATTTTCCCCGTGCCACACTTGACTGTCGGGAGCCTACATAATATCCTCTCTTTCTCCTATTTGAATCATCTGACCTATATTTTCTCTCCTGATGGGCTTCTGTGGTTTCTAGAGCTATCGCCATATGCTCTGCTTCATCCATTGTTTGGGGGAGTTTTTATCTTAACTGTAAACCTACAGAACCATGCAACCCATCAGTAAATGCGGCTAACAAACGTCTTTCAGCCTCTTGGTTCAATACTTCCTGTCTCTCGGGCTCCTCTACCCTTTGCACTGCCTTTTCGCATAATTTTCTACAACGATCTGCGAACACCTGAACATTTTCACCGCTTCTCTGTTTAGTGTTGTTCAGAATGAAATAATGGAATTGTCGTGGTTGGCGTTCCTGAAATCTATATTCATGTTTATAATTTATTTTGTTTAATTAATTAAAACTTGCTTGGTTTCCATATTGAAAATTTATAAAATAAATAGCACACTCATAATTACGTTATATGCTGTAATACTGTTTCAACGCATGTTGTCCTCAATTGAGGACACATATTTAATATGTTATAAAAAACTAAATATTGTTCGCAAACAATATTCAGACATTTTATGTAAACAAGAAGTACCATTAATTTGCATGAAAATAAACTTACCTTTTCTTATGAGCTTCATCCAATTTTTATAAACTCGTAAAGTCACTACACAATGGAGCTTCACTGAATACAGAAACGCGGGAACACGAAGCAGCCTTGAGCAAACGGAGCATGCTCTGCCATCTCTGTCGCGCCGCGCGAACTAGCATCTGTCCTCAAGCGAGGTTTCCATGCATTCACGTTCAACAAAAAGTCGATCTTAAAACCGGATATAAATTTTTTTTATCTGTCCCCAAATGATGCCGCAATGCATGAGAGGGTTAAAATATAACTTTTTAAACAAATTTTACTACTGATATTCCTACTTTATGTTCAGAAATTTCAACTGTTCTACTGTTGCATCAGTAAGCTTTGTATACTACTTACATTAATTACGTTCACAAGCCTTACGTGAACAAAGGGCACTGCAGGATAAATTAGACTTTGCACATGTACACATTGAAGGTCATTTACTTTTACACTTGCATTTGATCAGTTCTATTGACTAACACTTGCATGTGACATAGTGATCTACCTTGGTTACCACGAGGAGTATTGTTGATCTTTGGTCCAACCAAAGTCATTCAAGTCTGGTCCCACACACGTCCCGCCTGGTAAGCAACTCTGAGAATATGCAGTTGGAGGCAACTTGGATTGGAATAATATTGTCTAGATCTCGGTTTTTCTGCAATGAGACAAACATGGCTTTATTTGCCAATATTTCTGTACTGCAACAATCAAACAGGAGGACAGCAAATATTTCAATGATTTCCATAACTGCTGTAGTTTCATCTAAAGTTGGTGAAATCGGAAGGCAAGAAAAGGCTTGTGTTACTTCAGGGCAATTATTCCAAGCTGTCCAGCATGTTATTTTTCCTCTTAATGAGAACTTTGATGTATCACAGCCGATTAAAGGGAGAAAAGCTGGTAGTGCTTTACATAGGTCAGTTCTAATTGCTTCTGCTCTGTTTGTTACGTTAAGAATTCCGAAACAATTTCCTGTAGCCAAACCAATCCAAAGATTCTCACAGTTTAGCCTAGCAGAAAAGTGTGGAGCCAATACAACAACTGTATCCATAATGCGTGTAAGAATGCACTTTCTGCCTTGAGAAACACCATCATTAGCATGAAGAAACGTTCTGGTGTCCACTTGGTGGTTGCAAGGCTCCAGTCCCTCTGTAGTAGGTGCAGTACTTAGGTCAGAAAATTGTACTTTTTCCCTTTATAATACTACAATTTTGCCTTTGTAATTAGCTGACATTTTGACCGCTAGTAAGTCAAAATCTCTTGCTTGTTCTCATAATTTCGCAGAAACTCGCTCCAGTTTTTAGGTACTCTTTTTGTTAGCTCAACTCGTCTGCGTATTCCATTGTTTCTCTTACCTCGCACAGAGGCTATCAGATTTGTAAACATTAAAGACGATATCAATTAAACGCAGGTTAAGTCGTTGTGAAAATTTTGTATGTACAAAAAAATGTATTTGGTGTAATCCAAAAATGTGTCGGTTTTGCCTGGTGTAGTCATGTGATCAATGACAGGTCCGTCTAGAATCACCATATCAATATCGGATTCAGAATTGTGTTCACTAATTCCTATTTCTCCCAGCATTAAAATAGCGAAAATTCAGGTCAAACTTTGCAGTTTTACGACCCTTGGTCTGATGATCATGAGGGGATACAGATTGCTTTCATGAACAACAAAGTCTTCTATATCTCCAGCACGGATTTGGCTAGCTACACATTATTTTAGGAACAAGCTTCTGTTTTCCTTTAATGATTTTACAACTGTCGAAGAATGACCTGAACTTGAAGTTGGGGGATTTGTGGTTGACTGTTCCTTGTAATGAGAGTCTGTACGGACTTCTTGGGTGTCTCAGAGGAAAAAAAAAGAGTGCTCTATAGATTCCCAGGCTTTTGTATTAACCTTATAGAATTGACCACACTGTCTTTCATAATTTTTCCAGTATCCAAAACCCACATAGTACAGCTGGTATCTGAAAATGGATTCCCTGTTCCGTTTATGACTGCTGTAAGGTTGCGGATTTTGTTGAGAAATCTTTCTTGCTTGTGGAACATACGATATTGTAATGTTCAAGTTAAGTTTTGTTTGTTTTGTTTAAAAATATATAGCAACCTCTGGTCTGCAAACTATCCATCTTAGAAGGGCATCAGGATTTTCTGTAAAGCCTATGGCACACCCAGTGCCTTTTATTAATGCATTATTTTGTTCGTGTGCTTCATCGGGAGGCATGTTTGAAGCTCGTCGACCTGTTTTGTTTACAGCGAACTTCCCTTTCATTAACTCTTAAAAAAATACTTGGCTTCACTTTGTTTAGACATATGTCCCTCAGGTGAACTGCAACGTGCCGTGCGTAGTTATGGTGGTCAAGAGCATGAAACAACCACTGAAGCTTAGATAACGATTGTATATAAAGACCAAAATCCCCTTCGTGTACTGCTCTATCCCATGTAAAGATTTCCAGTTGTATTTGCAGTATACGTTTCCAGAACTGAAACTGAGGCTATTTTTCCTCTCGTGCCTTGCACCAGCTTTCTTCAGACTGGTTTTCACATTGATTTCCACTTTCAGTGCAGCAATGCTTATAATATTTTTTCCTAAGCCTGTACAGTGAACACTACGTTACATAATGTGCTTCTAATATCGTCTTTACGTGATAAACCGCAGTGTCCGATGAAGCGATTTGTGCTTGTTTAAGAGCTATAATAGACACGCAAATGTCACTCATTACTTATTTGGCTGATTTTGTGGGCTGAAATAATTACTATTTTAGAATTTGTATACTTTTTCACAAATTCTTAATTGTTGGAAATAATTGATTATAACTAGACAGTCAATACACTGTGTAATAATTCCCCTTCCCGCCATTTTCCAATCTGCTGGCTCACACAATACCTAACATACATATAATAAATATATAATTTATTTACATGCATATACATTATACATAATTAATATGCAAAATTAAAAAACAAAACAACTAGGTCGGTTGATCCTTTCACGAGTTATAAGTAAATCACATATTACTGTGGCCATTTTCCGATATGGCTGCTTGGGATGTATTTTGGGAGTGACTACAATGTCAAAATATTTGTTCTTACGTTAATATTACTTTTGCCAAGTTTCATGCATATCTATTGATCCTTTCACGAGTTATAAGTAAATAACACATTTCGGCGGCCGTTTTACAATATGTCGACTTGGGATGCATTGCGGAAATGCGTACAAAGCTTTAAATTTTGTTTTTATGTAAATATAATGTCTGCCAAATTACATGCATTTTATGTATAAAATGCACAATCTTAGACATATACTCCGGACTATGTCACTCACCATATATGACCATGGCCCAGTGGGCGTGCTCCCATGTTAACGAGAACCTTATTTTGTGCCGAAGACATCCGAAGTATTCTCATCTATGACTACAAATAACTTATCAGTAATATCGAATTGAGAACACTCAATGTAGAACAAATTTCATTTTAGTATTTCGTCCTTTGTGATTTATCTTTTAAAATGAGTTATTATTGTTGTTTTCCTTCTTCAAATGTTCCATGATGAGTAGCGTACATAAAACACATATCATTTGCTTTCCGGTATTTTAAAATCAAATTTAATTGAAGACAGGCTTCGCAGAATTTCCATTTCCAACATAATGTTTGTTATTACATTTAACTTTACAACGTACTAAATAAAACTATTAGTTTATAACATGCATTAGTATAGATACATAATTCAAATTTGTTATTATTTCACTGTAACATTAATTTTAGTTGAATTTGTTGTCCGAAGGTGGTGTAAGATTTCCGCAATCATCGAGAAATGTTGAGTTTTTTTCTGTCGCAGTTACGTTGGCCTGCAGTAGCATCAACAATAAGGAATTAAACTCCCATAGAATAAATAATTTTATAGAATAAATCGTCTGTCTTTCCTGTCCATTAATCCCTGCTAGAGTTTGAAAGTAACAAATAATTTAGTTAACATTGTAAATAAATAAATTATAAACAGTCTCAAATTACAAATAAAGGAAAATTATTAGAGCCAAATCAGAAATTAGAAAGGAATCATAAACAACTTAAAATTGTAGGCGAACGTTGAAATACATGCTAAACATTTGGAAATTTGAAAATACAAAACGAGGAAATAGATAGGGTCTAGATGACCTAGTTCATGTTCAGGCGTATTATCCAAAATGTGTTACTATTTAGCAAATGCTGTTGGCGATTGCGTGGAAATTTATTCCACCATCTTCCTTTCAGTACCCATGGAACAAACCTTTCAACAAAAAAGAAAATACTCACTGTGTGTAAATTGTTTGCACAATGTGAATCTTTTGGCCATTTCAACGATGACCCAGAATTTCAAGGTCCAAGCCATTAGTAGTTCCATGTCACTGTTAAAGGTAACTGACTTCGGATTTGATAATAGTAATCATGTTTTTTGTTTCACTGAATATACGCCATCACTATCAATTTTTAAAATATAATCACTATCACCCACAAGAGCTTATCGCACAAAATCATTGCGGTACTTGAAAGTGCACTTCACTTCCACAACTTTGGATGAGACCATCAGGACTTGCCCGTAGCAGTCCCGATGAGTGTAACCAAAGTCCTATTTTTGGACAGTTTCCCAAAAGCTGCTTGCACTGTATTCACAGCACCATCCTCATGATGTTTCTCCCACTCAATTGACTTGACCCCTACAAGGCTATAATATCCTAACAGTCTCTTAAACAGAGGAGGAAATTTATTCCTCCTAAGGCACTCAAGATGAAGCCGAAATACTGACATTCAATCGAAAGTTCCGAAACTTTGCCCATTTCCAGTTATCTTCCTGCCCTACAGTCTCATTGGCTATTTTTGTTATTTATTCTGGTGTGAGTGCACATATGTCTTTAAGAGAATTTATTTATTTGCAGCACTGGCAAGCTTTTGTAAAAATTATCATTTAAACTATTGTAGAATGAGATAACTTACTAATACCTAGGTAGGGTTCTGGGCCTAACATCCAACCTAAAACCCACAGCAGACTTCTGTTCAAGACCGCAGTAAGCACTGTAGTTGACAAAATCTAAATTTCTATTTCATTCTATGAGTTATTGTCTGCAGGATACATCTCGCCAGTAGTTTGTACATTACCACTTGTTTTCTTTTTATTGTTCCCGGGAATTCTTTAGAAAGTGATTGTGACTGCTATGTTCCGATGAACGTGAATTAGCAGGAGTGCCGTGTGGTGGCATCTGACTTGTCCTCTTGGGCTAGTGCAAGTAGCTTTCTCAATGTCCTCTGCAGCTTTAAATATTATGTACAACAAATAAAACAAAAAAATTTCTTGAAAGTACAAGCGCAGAAAAAAAGTTTGGCAAATTTTCCCATGAATGAACAAGACTGTTGCGGAAAATAAATGTTAAAGAAACCTCTCAAATGAAATGTGTCTGAATTTCGTCTATGCCGTCAGCTGTAGCAAAAACTATACAGCGATACAATTTCATCAAATTGTTAACTTAAATAGTGTTATAAAAGTCAGAGTTGAAATAATAAGGCTAATAGAACCTCTCTTACTTAGTCTACTACTGGTTAAGCAGATAAAGCACAGACACGACAAAATTAGTTTCACACTATTTGGAAACAAGTTGCAGGATGGCATTAAGATACAAACGTGAACTGAACATAACAATTTGAAAATAAATGTGAGAAAGACAAAGGTTGTTAGGTTTAGGAGGGAAAAGTTAGGAGTACAGACTTATACAGATGTGAAGTGTAGAATGTAAAGGAAACTTCAAAATAAAAGTACCTAGGGATACTGTTGCAAGGTGACTTAGGGTCGAAGGGGAGGCAGGTAGAGAGAGTGGTGTCCAAAAGGGAAGAGTACTAGGAATGCTGGGAAAAGTATTGATGGGTGTTAGTAGCGGAGTGAAAGAAAAGGATATAAATTAAAATGGTACAGCCAATGTATGCAGCAGCAGAGTGGTACATGGAAATGGAGGTGCAGGAGCTGGAGAAGGTACAAAAAGGGCTGTGAGGTGGGTAAGGGGTAAACGGAGAAGGTAAGGGCAGGTTGGACGAAGAGAACTTTCAACCATTAGGGATATTGAAGGAACCGAGGAGCTCATTGAAGAAAAAGAGAAAAGTAGAAAGGCTGGTCAGGATTTATAAGGTGGTGAATGGAAAGGGAGGCTGTTTTACTAACTAAGGCAGAGTATAGAGAAAAAGGGAATAACACAGGGAAGATTCAGATGATATGCGGAATGTATCACACAAGAGCACCCATCTTGCAGAATATAAGGGGTGGCCAAGATCATAATATATGTTTGTGTCAACAGGAATGGATATAGTCTGTGTATAAATTTGCAGCCACTGCCATATTTCGAAACATGAAACCGCGTAGATTTTTTGGAGTTTGATAAGTTTCGTAGTTTGTTATATACTTTATTAAAAAACAAAAGTAAACACATTGTGGAACATTTGTTAGGGGGTGGGGGCTCAGGCTCCACCATGCCGCCCTTATGGGCGCCCTTGGTAACATGGTAGGAAGGCAATGCCCAGGAGGTCGATGGGGGAGTGATGGGAGTTGTAACGGTGGGGGTTTGGAAATTTTTAGATTGTGTTAAATATGTGATTGAAGAGGTTGTACCTTGTCACTGGGTGGTTATACATTTGGAAGTGAATTTCTAATAATTATTGATTTAGAGAAACCATTGGCGAAGTGCACAAATGCTAAACAACGAAATGACTCTTGTCATATACACATACTACTCTCCTTCCTTATCCACAGGTAATACCTGTTCTTGAGTATGCTGCAGCAGAGTGGGACCCGCACAGTGGAGGTAAAAGAACTAGAGAAGGCACAAAGAAGGGCGGCCAGATGGGTGAAGAGTAAAGTTAAGAGGCAGGGGCAAGTTGGAGAGGACGACATTGGGCACCAAAGTAATTCAATATTTCATTTTGATAAAAATTACGTACAAAACAGTTGCTAGAACCAATGTGATATAAATTTACATAACAGAAAATATTTAAAAAAATTACATTTCACACAAAAAGTTTCATTAAGTACACACATTTTAACGATGTTGCCATATGGCAACATTGAACATCGTACACTTTCAATTATCACTCTGCTCCCAAGAATTAAATATGAACATTCTAACCTAGCTTTATAATACCAACACAATACAAACCCTAGACTTAAAAAAAATACATACCCAAGCATTTAAAAAATAAAACACGTCAGACACACCACAACCGCACAACACACTTTATATGGTCACTAAAAGTGTCACTATAGTTTAGTCAAGAACATACCTTAACTTTGTAAAAAAAAATGAAAATACACCCAGAAATCACTTGAAATATAACACATATTTCATAATACTGTACATAGAATTAAAAATAGCAGCATTAAATTTTGCCATATGGCAACATTGGGCATTGTAAACATGAAACAAACTCTAGATTTACAATATATATGCTAAACAAACCCAAGTTATAATAATAATACAAACATACCCTGGTTTTTGGAAAAGAAATAAAAACACATCAGACATATCACAGTATTACTAAACACACTGTAAACATAACCTAGCAACATGTTACTGCAAATACGCTTAAATGTTAAGCCATCCGAATATATGAAATACATATCTTCCTCTCTATTTCTTATCTTTTGTATCATTTCACAAATAAAAAGGGCCTCTCCCTTGTTCTCTATTAATAAGGTCACGATCCCACACAGGAGTGTAAGGAGACGCGGGTTGCAACCATTTGCACTCTCGACAGAGTGTCGGCATTTGTGTTTTCCTTCCCTGATTTGTGAATGATTTAAAAATCGTACTCCGAGAGTAGCAGAGATCATCTAGCAAAGCGCGAAGTGGGGTCTTTCATCTGCAATTACCACTTCAAAGAACGATGGTCAGTGACGACAAATTTTCTTTCATACAAATAATACCTCCATTTCTTTAGAGCAGAAACAACACTCAGGCATTCCCTTTCTGTAACAGAATAGTTCTGTTCAGTTTTGTTTAACTGAGGTGAAATATAGTGGATCGGATGTTCATTCCCGTTAACCTTTTGAGAGAGTACGGCTCCCATGGCCGTTCTAGAACCATCACAGAAGTGTAAAGTTAGGGTACTTAAGGATGGGTTTTTCACACAGGGCTTGTCTTAACTTAATTAAGGTTTCTTCCCTCTTGGGATTCCATACAAACACGTCCTCCTTTGTTAATTCAGTGAGGGGTTGGGCGATTTTGGAGAAGTTAGGGATGAACCTGCGGTAATAGTCAACCAAACCTATAAACTGGCGGATTTATTTAACCGACCTAGGGGCCAGGTAATCTCGAATTGTGAACGTCTTCTCGTCCGGGTGAATTCCTTCCTCAGAAATAGTGTGCCCCAGATACTTAACAATGGCGTGCAAAAAGTTACACTTATCGGGATTGAGTTTTAAATTGGCACCCCTCCGACGTCGATGCAGAGTCTACAGCGGCAGTGCTGAACTGCATGTACATGATCCAGTAAGTGCTGTTGTCTGGAAAGAATTTCAATCGCTCCACAAATCGGCATGCAACGCAACAGCAAACAAAAGCAAGCAGCCAAACATCGCGGTAAGCGTAACAAGTATCTGCAACCCGTGCACTCCAAGCTTATCACAAAGCTAACAATTTCACAGTACGTGTTACCCGGAAATTATGGCTATCACCACGTTACACCAACTTCGTACAGCAATAAGCCTTCAAATTCCGGGAGAAATAACATTCGCCGAAAACACGTTATAGAACATCAGTAACGTAAACGTATGTCACGGGCAACTCATGCAGACCGCTTGTATTACACAATACACAGCGTGTCTCATTCTTCACCACCGTTGCGCGCCCGCCACTTAGAGACAAACAGCAACCTTGCTTCTCGCACACTCTCAGCTGACTGGCTCGGCACCACGGGCCTGGGTCTACCTCGCTGACGTAATTGCCAGTTCCCCACCCGGCCGACAGGGGCGATAGCAAAAACGCAGCCCACGATAGTAGGTAACTAACCAGGTATGCTACATGTATACGATACTGCGGGTGCACTGCACATGGTCACACAGCTACAGGCTTACAAATACTAAACTAACTCAATGTGACACCAACAGGTCTTGTGGGTGTCACCACATATGGTTTCCTCAAATTTTGTAAAAAAATTTAAGGCAATGTTGCAGTGTTCAACTACTTTTGAAAGATTATAATAATTCCATTTGTATGGAGAAATCGAAACACAGTTTAAACAAAGATGTGTCGAACACCTACCAAAAATTATTTCATAGCGTTTCAAACAATTTCTTAAAATGTAATACAATTTTCAGTGTAAAATATAAGCCAAAGTCAGTCCAAAATTGTGTGATAAAATTTGCAAAACTTGTAACACAGGTTTGTGGCATGCATAGTGTGACTGTGGACCCTCTTGATTTTTCTACAAAGCAATCTGCTACAATATTTTTGAATAAGTTGCAAAATTATTTTGAGAGAGAACTAAGTAACTTAATATAGCCTTGTTAACCTGTTTACATTGTTTCTGACAAGAATGAAATAGAGAACATGTGAAAATACTGAATTGTGGTAGTAACACAAGTACACAAATACTTAAAATCCTTTACTTCAATGGCTAGCTACAAAATACATTGCCAACATAACTTCAATGTTAGCAGCTCGCAGATATATTCGCTTGTCGGACACGATGTTGCTGTACATTGGAAAAGCCTTCTCACTGTCAACATTGGAAACAGAGATCCACAGGCATTTCACAGCATTGGTTGCATACTCTGGGAAATGTGATTTTAAAGACAGCAGGATGGTAAGAATATCGACTTTGTTATAATTGATTTTAAGACTGCCTGTTTAGTCTGAGTGTAGCCTTCTAGCACAAGTCGAAAAGGTACTTGGGATAGGAAGGGAAATTTTCAATCTTGTTCTGCAACTCAACAGCGTCAACATCTGGCCCTTACAAGCAATTTACCTGGGATCAAACAAAGCACCCACACTCTCTACAAAATCCTTGGTAGGATCGCTGGCAATCAACGATGAGAGCTTTAATAGAGACTTTTGTTCTGTTGAAACAAGAGTAGCCCTAACAGCAGATTTCAAGCAAAGTTGTGAGTTTGGCAGCTGTGTTGTTTCAGGATGAAAAGTATTATCACTGGCCAACTTAAAACTGGTTTTCAAATCAGAAAGTTTTCCTAACAACACGGGAGCAAACGGATATGACGAACCCTCTAAAATCTCAAGCAATTGTACAGTTGACTTGCAGTGCTCAACTACAAATCTTGCTTCACATTGCAAAACATCAACTTTGTCCATAGACATCTGCTTGAAATATTCTATTGTACTGCCACTGGATTTTGCATCTTCCGCCTTGAAGTATTCTAAAAGATGGCGTAAGTATGTGTCAATGTATTCCACAGCGCGGATCCACGAATTCCAGCGTGTTTAAACAGGAAATGGGAGCAATTTGGGGTCAATGGACGACTCCCTCAGAAACCGCAAATTGTGGTGTTTCCTTTTCCTTGAATTCAAGAAAAACATAATTTTGGTTTTCATTACACACTCATTCAGTTCGGAAAGCTGTGTCACCAAAATTTTGCAAACCAGGTTGAGCTTGTGTGCCCAGCACTGGATGTGTAGCAGTTTTTTAGTTACCGAAACGCGCAAAAGGTCAGAACATTTTGTCATGTACTTCGCCGAGTCGAAAGTGAAAGAAATAGAGTTATCATATTTCACATCAAATTTCACCGATATATCAACAATTGCTCGTGAGCATTCTATCGAATTTGCATTCATGAAAACTTTTGTCCCAGCTACAAGCAATTTTAGTTCGCTGCTTGCATGCAGAATCTTAAATAGAACGACGAACACATACTGTCCTTTCTTGCTGGTCGTTTCGGCACACATACAATGTCTTGCCCGTTCACTAGTTCTTTTATTTTCTCTTCATCTTCAATTTTCAAAATTTCAAGTTAAGTGCTTAGTAAGGTAGGTGCATGTGGAATATCACCGGACCCTAAAAATAAACAGTATTAATTTTATCAAGTTGTATTGATTTCGCACATTCTGCAGGGTTCCAGTAAAGTTCAATTACCTACAAACGGGCTGCTTGCAAACTCAAGAACACTAAAAATGCAAAATACATTAAAAGTGTTTTATTGTGGTAACAAGACACTTCAACTTAACTTACCTGGAATACATTCACTCATCCAAGATCGCAGTCCTGGATGATCTAGTTTTTCAAGTGGGATGTTTGTTTGCACGAAATACCACTGTGCCTGTCACCATAGTTTTTTCGGCCTTGTGTTTTTTTTGTTCATAGAAACATTTTCAACAATTGTTATCAGTCTTTTCACTCCGTCGGCACTATTATCTTTGTTGACTTAGTGCGAAGCCCTTTGTTTACAATGTTTTTCGCAGCTATCCTTATTTTTCCAGTCAACTGTTACATTGCAGTACTTGCACGTCATCCTTTTTTTTATGTTTGTCAAACGCATAAAACCTTTCACTTTCATATTCCCATGCCTATTCAAATACATGTAAAACCTTTGGCATATTTATACACAATTTTTACTGACAACGAAGTGTGTTGCATTCGGTGAAGCACTATTATTTTGCCGCGAACACTTATTTTATTCCAGGTTATGTTACGATGAATTAAATTTTGTTTCGTGATATTTTGCGGTAACACGAACAACCAGTTAGCAATCAAGTTAAATTTATCACATCCCGTTGCCACAAAGGTAAACAACTCGCGGGGTATTCTGTTTGGTATACGCGCCCGTAAATATTCTGTTTCAATTATCATTTCTCCATGATTTCTGTCATTCTTTTGTCTGGAAAGCTGTTCCCATTTGTGTACAGTCCCTTACGTCGGTTATCGATGTACGGAAGTTGTTTCGTGCGTTGCTAATAATTTTAACGTATTTTCGAATTAATTTAGATAGGCATTTCGCAATTTCGTTAAAATTTCGTTACCAAATAACCAATATCGCGCCTCGTTGGTATATTTCGCGTAAACGAAACGTGTATAGGTGTGCTGTGGATAGGTTGAGTTCACTTTACGATACAGTACAGATTATTTACAAGTGTTTTACAGAAATTTCGAGATTTCGCATTCACAATTTTTCACTGCTCCTAGTTATCTCACACGCCGCGTATCGCCGGGAAATGGATAGTCAACCGACTTTGTCTACTGGAATTTTTCGCCAGTGTTAAGGTGACTCAGCACTGGATTTTGGGTAAGGCGATTTTGTCTGTTACGTATTCATTACTTCCACGGTAAACATTGAAGGCAAGGAAGTCGACTTGCAAGTTGCTTTGAACCTTCTAGCATCGCGTGTAGACACTCTCCAGCATAACATTTCAGAACTTAGACAACAGTTTGCTCGCTTGCTTCCTGAAAAGAGTAACAGAGATCAAGAGTCACAAAGTAATATACTGCTTGTACGAAATTTCACGTTTCCTCCCATTCCCATTTTTGGCGGTAAGGCTGATGACAATATTAGATTATGTTTTTATTAAGATCGAACAAGCCATTCTTCAAATAGGATGATGATTGTGAAGGTTAGTTATGTTGGACCAAGTATATGTACTCATATGAGTCCCTGAGTGTACCTACTGGTTGTCGCCGTACGACAACAGTAGCTGGTTGTATTGTCAGCCCCCTTGCCAAGCGTGCTCCCCCGTCTTGCCCCTCTCCATGGTGTCTTCGGACTGGGAGGCAGGACAGTTGGTTACCAGCCACGAGTGTGTTAAGACGTGTTCGGGAGGGCGGCATTCAAGACAGGGCTTGTCTTAAGTGGACATATTATTCTGGGTTCACTCTAACCTGAGTTCTGAAGTGAACAAATAACATCATATCATTGCACCTCGCTAGCTTCTAACTGGCTCAATTTGTGCAGCGCGCCAACATAGTATTTCCAACCGACAAAACTGTGTGGTACAGTTCTTATCGCAGAAAACACCGACACACTAATAACATAATTGATACTGTCTCAAAATTTCGTACTTGTCATTGACATACGAAAATGAAAATTACGTAAATACTTTTAAAGATATATTGACTTCATGTACAAAAGGAGTATATTTCGAAATTCAATTGCAACCCTTAAGCCACGACTAACGATCGTATTCAAGTATTTTGGTGATGACATAACGAAAATTTGGTACTCCATGTAAGAAATAATGTACTGTCAAGAAAATGTGTGATATAAAACTTACTGCTAGTCCTGTTGGAATATTTTGTACGTCTACGTTTTGGAAAAATCACATTTGGTTAGTTACTGAACAAACTGTCGATAATTCACATAGCATGTTCGGTTAGTATTGTAAAAAAACACGTGAAATTTATATTCGCGCCTGATAAACATCACCGCAATTGGTTTAGTATTGCGGGTATATATATCCACGTTTCAAAATCATGCAACACATTTTCACTGTTCACTTCCAAAGTTAACTAACCTAATAAGCAAGATTACTGGCCCATGTAAACATTACGACGCGAGGACGGAACGAAGTATACAAAGGCATTTTGGTACGGACGAACCGAAACGGGAAATGAATATACGGCCACAACATTGACGTGTTAGTATTGTAAGTTACTTTGAGAAAAAAACACGTTAGATTTATTTGTGATATTCATGACATATTTTTACAGTGGTAATTTTTAATGATCTAAACTTTTGGTACTTTTGCAAACAAGAATGAATGAGAGTATCGTACATCCCTAAATATTGACATGTGTACCAAGAAACTTGTACGTCTACTGGTGCGTCATTCGTTAAATAACTCGTGAATCAACTGTACGGACGTGTCGTCCGATAACCATAATTATAGTAACAAACGTATAGTGAGGTAGATTGTGTTGGCGACATCTGTTAATATTACATATTTGTTAATAATATTTTGTTATTTAGTGATAGACTGGTAAATTTATACGTACGCGACAGATAACAAAGATCTATTTCTCGTGCAAGATCACAGTGTCCGGCGGACGGCAGCCAACGACCATGTTTCTTTATAATTTGCTTTGTTTATTCTAAAACTCGGGTAAGAGTGAATGGAGAATAAATTTGTGTAATTCGAACACGAAATTTTATCATTGTAGTTAGGGCAACCCAGCTACCCGCCCGAATACAGCTGCGAGTTCGACAGCCTCAGCATGCACGCACGATTGCGTGATTGGCGAGTCAATGATCTATCCTGCTCTAAACGCATTACACACACATACACACACCAGCAATGATAGATGTGTTTCTGTACACTTGTACATCACCAATCTCCTAATTTCGTGGATGTGTCGCGCAGAACACGTAGCTTGCACTAATGTTTATTTTCTTTGTGCTGAGCACTGATACAGTCATTGTTTTGGTGTGTTGTAACCAGGCAGCTGGCATTATTGCACCTCCTACTTTCCATATTCACATATCGTCGTTGCCACGACAATACCTCTTATGTGTAAAAAACAAACTTTTGTGTAGGAGTAAAAAAACTGATTTGTAACTATTAAATATCTGTATTAAACATTTTACATGTAATGAGAGCATGACTTCATTGATATACAGCAAACATTATATGGGAATTAATGTTACATTATAAAAATAAACACAAGAATTAAGAAAAATATGCACCTTGCTCACATAGAAGTAATTACTGGTCACCAAAAATCACATAGGGGCAATTTCACTCACATAGGAGTAATTAATGGTCACGAAAAAATCACATGGGATGTTTTACAGCATGTAATTTGTAAGGCAAGAGAAGAACGCTTAGGCCTATGTGATTGATCGTTAATATTCACAATGTTACAATAAATCTATTGGTTTAGCAAGAATTATCCAATCAATCTTTTTTTCTGTACGAATCCATCACAAACCTTATAGCACTGACACACAACACAATGTTTTGTGTAAACGTGTTCTTGGTAAGTAAGTAAGTAATAGCACGATTTCAC
>PNEQ01086423.1:0-35326 GCA_003012365.1 Medauroidea extradentata | reverse complement strand
AATTTGCTTTGTCTCATGTTACCTATGTAATACGACAAAAATATTTTCATGATTTTACAGAAAACTGTTTTGTTTAGACAGTTTTTTCTCTAATATTTTACAATTTAGAATGCCGAAACATCCTAGGCTTTTCTATGCATCCTTTTTGGTACAGAAGATATAACAATGTATAAATACTGTGAAAAGAGAGTTGGTAATTTAAAAAAATTGACAGATACATTTATTTAAAGAATGTCCTTTTCTGCTGTATTTTGAAATTGGCTGAACATTACCGTTACAAGATTACATATGAAGAAACGGCTCCATTCAAGTTGTTGGCATAGGAAACTTGAAACTAATCTTGTTATACAAATATGGTATTTTGACAGTTGTAGTGTAATATTACATTTTCTTACACAAAAAAAAAACATATTTGTATCAATGAAAATTCTTGTTTATAAAAGTTAATGTTTAGATGAGACATTTGCTGTTAGCATGTCAAACACATAGTATTTAATTTATTTTGAGGTTCTACATGTCCTCGGATAGCTTCACATAGACTACTCAGTAGAGGTACACTTGGGGAAAAGGTAATGGAATCAACCAGGGCCTGTATTGAGGAATCATCACCTGGAGTGAATTACAACAACCCTGGAAAACTGAACTCAGTAACCTTCAGGATGTGATGTGAAAATCCAATAACTGCTCCAACTCACTTTTTACTGCACCACCAATACAGTAGGGTCAGCTAGGGTGATTATTGTTAATTTGTTTAATTTTTGTTGTGTAACTTACTATGGAACTACAGGTAATGCGTTACACAGATAAAAGGCTTGTCAGATAGTGTAAGCTGTTTTCATCTCAGTGTTAAGGGTGCGTTTTACCACAATTTTCATCATCATTATTTTATTTTTTATTTGTACCAGATATTTTTTTTTCTTATTTTAGACACAAAATGTGACTAAATTTGGCTCTTATGAAATTTTTTTATCTCTCATAGTTTTCGCGTAATGGCTTATTTAAGTCATATTTTACATGTTTCCATTTTAACGACTACACTAATAGCAACTGATAAACCAAACTAAATAAAATCACAGTGGATAAAGACATTGCAGGCTACAATGACATGCTCATATAAAATTTCAGAATAAAAATTATTGGTATTTATTTGTTTTTAATTATTACATTTTTAAAATTTTTATTTTCAGTTTCAGAATTTTTTTAAAATTTAAAATAGTTTTTATTCTTCATGAGCATAACGTTGTTGCCTGCAATGTCTTTATCTACTGTGATTTTTTTAGTTTGTTATAACAGTTGATTTTAGTGTAGTCGTTAAAACGGAAACATGCAAAATATGACTTTAACAAGCCATTACATGAAAACTATGAGAGAAAAATATTTCATTATAGCCAAATTCAGCCATATTTTATGTCTAAAATAAGAAAAAATTATTTGGTACAAATAAAAAATTTTTAAATGGCGATGAAAATTGCGGTATACCGTGCCCTTAAGAATGCGTGGTGCATAAATTGGTGCACTAAATAAAAATGTCAGGTTTCTCAAAACAATTATGCAATTATCAAAACAGAACACTCTAAGACAACAAATGTTGCTAACTTTATGAACAAAAACATTTTCTCAAGAGAGACATATGATAGGGAAAATGTATGTCATTGCAATTTCGTACATCTGATAGCAGCAAGAGAGATTGTGCTTAGTGAATGTGTCAATCTAGAAAAATTTTTGCTTACAAAGATGGCAACAATTTTTCTCTAGGAATGTTCTATTCAAGTTTTTTCTACATTGGCTTCCAAAATCTTAGAAACTATAACCGATGTTGACGTTATATATACATGTATAGTAATGAAAGTCAAGGTTGCTCACAACTGACCCCATATTAGCCTGCTTTATTATATTAACACTGTGTTGTTTCTTTTACTCTCAATAATTATTCGATTTGTTACATTACAACAAGTCTGCTATTGTTTATGTACAGTTACTACCACACCTGTGTAGCAGTACAGGTGATGTTCATGCCACCTGCATACAATGTACCACTGACTTGAAGTGGGTTCAGTGATGGCAAAATCTGATAACCACATGTGAAGTGTTAGGAGCCATACATAAAGTCCAGCTAACAATAGGATAAAAGTATGTACATTAATGGAACTAGCTCTGAGTCTTTCAGTACAATTCATTTACTCTACCTAGGTTATGGCTTGCATACACTTTCAAAATAACCTGTTAACTCATTGCCTCGTATGGGCCTACGTAAATTTTATTTTTTAATACATGATACATATTTACACTTTTTGTGATCACTGAACACATCGCATCCTCTCCCCTCACCATTACATATCGCAAAGCAATACCACAATCAATTACAGCAGCTTAGCTTAACATTTCGTTCCAAGATCCACTGCTGTTATGAGTGTACGGCAGGCTTAGTCCTACTTGAATTTTTAAAAGTCAATTGTTCATTCATAAAGTGCACCGGAGCTCATTGTGGTTGCTAATCAGCCAGCAGCGTTGAACCTCCACTGCAGCAATGTGCTTGTGTCCCACAAGGCACTCAATGTTTGGTAGAGTGGAGTACAGTACTGAAGGAAGTTAACCCTGAAGTAATGGAAAAGGCATATAATACCATGGTTAGACCAATATTAAAATATGCAGCAGCAGTCTGGGACCCCCATATAGAGCAGGAGATACAGGAGCGGGAAGGGGTGCAGAGGTGGGCAGCACAGTGGGTGAAAGGCAGGTTGAGAAGGGTGAGGCAGGATGGAAAGGATAAAAGATACTTCAGGCCTTCATTAATGATGGAGATGGGTTGGCATTCCCTAAAGGAAAGAAGAAAGGTGGAAAGACTGATCAGAACATATAGGGTGGAGAATGGGGGGGGGTGGTGGTGTGAGTTAGCCTAAATACAAATTTATTTAAAGGTGTGTACAGAGATTCAGAGAACTTGGCGAAGGACAAAGCAGGGAGGGCAGTCGGTATTAATGAGAACAATTAGGTAGTGGATTGTGTTGCAGGAAGATTTGGTGACAGGTAGGTATGTGTGGAAGTTCACGAAGCACTTGTAGAGGGAAAACGATTGAGAGGTTAAGTAGTTGTCTGCAGGCGTCAGCCCAAATGCAAGGTTTTTATCATTATTAAAAATAGTTTACACAGTCATGATAATGCTTTTTAACAGAGGGTGTAAATTTTATTTGGTATGAACTTTTACATATAACTTACTGTAAGCAGGGGTGACTTTGTGACATCTGTTAATTGAAATGTGATGGCTGGCTCAAGTTTGTGCTGTGGGTAGTTAGTTGGATAGAAGGAGTTCAATTCCTCAAACAAAAAAAATGTTGAACTGTAGCAATATGAAAACAACTGCAAAGTGTTTTCTCCGAGGGCCTAGGCCTAAGTTACTGTACTAATGTGGAATTTTCTAAAATATAACCTAGCTTGTATACCGCACCGATTTTAATTATAATTATTTATTTGGGATGCGTAACTTAAAAGCTCAACGAAACACATTTATTTTATGCAGCAGCGATTTGAAAAAAAGAAAGGAGATGTACAAGAGTATTCGAGCAAGCCTGTCTGACACAGAATATGTTTCCACACACAATTTGAACAACAAACCGTTCGCTTAAAACACAGACACCTATTAATTGTAAACAGCTCGTTTTGTCATTAATTAACATCTTGAATATGCAACACCGATAATTACGTCAAAAATACGGCTCGTCACTCGGCAGATACTGTTCCCTGTACGAATATTTAATTAAGACGAATATACACACGAGCTGTATGTTTTTACCATCTAAAAAAATAATGATTTCAGTTACGGTGGATTTATTGCAAATCCAACATAAATTAATTACACTATCGTCGTTTCGGACTGTGAAATGTTCTAACCTCACTAATCCGCCATGATTTTTTACACATTTGTAAACAAGTTACGGCAAGCCAGTAAGTTAACACCACCCTACATATATATATTCTATGAAGACTTCATATGTGGTGTTAGTGTAGGTGTGTAGATTGTGACACCTAGTTATCCATATTAACATAACACACACATAAATGAAACATAATTATGACTTCAAATAGTAGAATGTAATCTACTCTTAAAAAGGTTTGCAATTGTGTGAGGAAACTGAGTGAAATCCAAAACTAAAACATAGTATTTAAAATCAAATAGTATTTGAAGTCCGTAATCCAAAAAATCAATTGCAACTTTAACACTCAAAAAACATGAAAAAATATTCTCAGGGTTCAAATAAATGTCTCAAATATTTCCTCGGCTGCTCACAGGACATCTGGATACAGGTTTCTGACTATCCTGCGTGAATGTCCGAAACTAGAAAAAATAAATAATTTAATTTAAAATACATATAGTGAAATTATTTCTAAAGTAGTTATTAAATAGCAATCAGTAATTACAAATTATTACATTAACTGTAATAATAATTCTGAATAATACCATTTAATATTAGTTTGTGACTCGTTTTCAACATAGAACCGCCATCTCATAATAATCAAATTACATTGGGGCTTTTAAAATTAAATTTTTAGTGGTTAATACATATTTCTGTGACTTTTAAAACACGTTAAATTTATTGTCAATGTACATAACATAAGGGTCAATATTTTATGTGTCACAACAATAATGTCATACAAAACACATCAAGACGAAAAAACATAACCAGACTGTATTACAGTTTCAAACAATAAATTAATCAAATTTACCTTAAATCTTTAACACGAAAACTATTACTTCTTGGGAGACCTACAATAATGTCATAAAAACTAACAGTATTACAAGTCTGTAACAATAAAAAAATAACACTTTAATTGAAAACTATGACTCTGGATACCTAATGTAATGTCATATAGGGCATATCAAGCCAAGAAATACAAACATAATAATGCAGCAGTAACAATGAATGAATCACATTTTAATTGAAAACTATTAACTTACTGAGAAACCTGCATTAATGTCATATAACGCACATCAAGCCTAAAAAATGGCAACAGAACACGAGCACTCTTACATGTCTGTAACTACAAACGAATCAAACTTTAATTGAAAACTATGAATTGTTGAGAGACCTACAATGTCATGTAACACACATAAAACAACACCACAATTACACTGTTGTAACAGTAAATGGATTTGAATGTGAAATACAATGAAAGAATATCAAATACACATTTTCAGTAACTTAAATATCAATTTTCGTAGGTTTAACACACATTTTCAGCCGTGGAACTTTTATTTAGCAAAGGTGAATGAACAAATGCACACAAAAACAGAGATGGATTTCTGCTTCTTAAAGCATGCAAGTCTACTACTGTTTGCAGAATATCAATGGTATGTTAGCTCTGTGTCTTAAATGTAACACTATCATCTTACATAATGGCCTTGTTGGAATGCAACACATGTCTGAAAAAATATTTCCTGTCAATCTTAAGTCTACCTTGGACCTGTGATTACCAACCAAATTCAATGCTCACTTAATTCTACAGTAGTTTGGAATAGCGATGTTTCACATCTAGCACATTTATTACATACAAAAAAATCTGGAATCGCTCAGTCTTAATGAAAGCAATATAATAGTGGCTGAAAGTGGGTGCTCTAGCTGTATCAGACATGAAAACAATTATTACAGTAATTTATACACTGAGTGAATGTCTCAACTAAGAAAATTAAAATTTAACAATCAACAGCAATAAGATATAAGAGAAATTAATATTGTAAGTTACAATTAAATCCCCCATTCAGAGCACAGTAATGCAATAACTAATGTGGTAACAATAGATTCTATCTCTGGCTTTTTGTTAGTTCTTCCAGCAACTCGACTTGCTTTTTCAATAACCTGTTTCGTTCTTCACGCTGGGCATTTGCAACCGCTTTGGGTTGGTTACTTTCTCGTTGTTCTGCAATTAGCTTTTCATAATTTTGCAGAATCTCCTTACGAAAAACTTGTTTTTGATCAAATTCCTTTTTAATTAACTCATTTTGAGTGCACAATTCATCCTTCATGGCACTAACAACCAAAGACATTTTTCCATTTCTTTTCATAATCTTTGGTGTTAAAGCAAAATTACTACTGCTACTGCTTCCAGAGCACTGTAAATCTGGTCTTTCAGGACATGTGCTGTCTGGAGCAGTCTCTAGTTCTGCCTGAATTGCTTCTTTGAAACAGGCTTCTTTACTAATGCAACTCTTTGATTTAGGAAGTTCTATACCTTTGTTGTGTAGCACTTCTTCATGCGTCACAACACCACCACGACAAGAAACAACAGTTGGAATGATGTTGTGACGACTTTTGAACATGTCCACAACATCTTCTTCATACACCATCTTTCTGCTGCCTCGTCCTGTTTTCTTTGTCGTTTTAATGTGTACTTTCATTTCCCTTTCCAAAGTTCTGTACCTGTTTTCAACTTGTGCTGTCGCCACTGAATAACCGAATTTTTTCTTCATATCATCGGCAATAGCCCCAAACAGCTGTTTTTGGGAGTGGAGCTTGCCCTTTTCTACAAGAATAAGTTTTTCTTTGTACAGAGCCAAAAACAATTTTGCGGGAGCATCAGTCCATACAAATTCCCCCTTAGTAGGGGGAACGGGTCTGTTTTGGTTATGCAAATGAGGTGTGACCTTGACCTTGACATTGTCCTAGGTCAATGACCCTGACCTATGTCAATGACCTTGGACAATGACCTTGACCATGGTCTTGGACAATGACCTTGACCATAACATTGGACTATGACCTTGGACAATGACCTTGGACTATGACCTTGGACAATGACCTTGACCATAACCTTGGCCTATGACCTTGGACAATGACCTTGGACAATAACCTTGAACTGTGACCTTGAACACTTTTGACCTCCTATGACCTTCATCCCTTGTGACCTTGACCAACTTCCCCTCCTCCCTTCCCCTATGTGGCATTTTTGGCTGCCCCCCTCCTCACTTTCTCTATGTGATGTCTCATTGGCTGTCGCCTATCCTCGCTTCCCCTATATGATGTCTTATTGGCTGTCACCCCTCCTCGCTTCCCCTATGTGATGTTTTATTGGCTGTTCCCCCCTCCCCAGTATTATGCAGCTACTGATTGGTTGAAGGGGAAGTGTGCTGTGATTGGGTAGAGTAGAAGGGGTACATGATTTCATTTTGGTTAAAGGATATGATGACATAGTCTAAATATATCTGTGACATAATCACCTCCCAGTAAAGCTGTAATGACATAGTTATTTATAGCATAGGATTACATCATCGATATATATATATATATATATATATATATATATATATATATATATATATATAATACTTACCTCTTGTGTCACAACCTTCTCCTTCGGTTGCTGGCGAGAGACTGGAACCTGGATCTCCAATCACCAGTATGAAATGGGGTCCCCCCACTTTTTTCCCCCTCCATCCCCGTATGCTATTCAATTGGCATAGTTTTCCCCTCCATCCTGTATATTATTTTACCCTGCTAACCTATATAAGGGAAATCGTGTTGTCAGTACTCCAAAGGTCTTCATGGCGTGAGCTTCTATCTCCGATTCGGGTCTTGATTAATTAATAAAATAATATATTTAGGTTATGTGCGATGAAAGATATGTGGTTGCATTCACTCCAGATGATAGCTACGAATACGTAAAGACTGGTTATAGGAGAGTTGTTTTTAAACCAGTGTCTAAATGTAAACAATTACAAGTATGCAATGGTAAATTCCATTTGAGCGGATACTGGTTAAGTGCGGACGTCTTCATCAGTGCAGTTGAGAGGTGCGGAGATCTCATGTGTGCAGTGCGAAACATTAGACCATTCTCTGTGTTGCCCAACACAGCGAGCAACTTGGCGGTATTGGAAGAAGGCGAAATAATCACGACATCAACAGGAAAAAGTCTCGTTTACTTTGAACGAGAGCATTTGGACTCCGACGACATACTTCGCTGGAGGGAAAGCTGCAGCGGAGTCGTGCATTGCATGTACAGAGGTAAAAGTGTTCTCAGCACGCCGTGTAATAGCAAAGTGTGTTGTATGCGAAAAGTTAATTTGAACACATCCTGTGTGTATTTTTTTTTCAGACATACTGTATAAAGCCCCAGGCTTATGTGCGACTCAAAAGCCTGTGACGAATCTGAGTTATTTGGCTCTGTTTTCCAAGAAAAATTTAATCCTGAAATAACTTATAAAGATATCACGCCTGGTTATTGCAGAATAATCTTTCAACCCGCTTTTGGTTATAAACAGTTTGAGACTTGTAATGGTTTTCATCATATGAGTGGGTATTGGGATTGTGAAGGAGTGTTCCACATGAAAATTGCGTACTGTGATAACCCTAGGTGTCCCGTAACAAACATTACACCAGACAGTGATCTTCCTACATCAGTCGACAACTTAGCTATACAGTCGGAAAGTGAAATCGTAGCTCGTACCCAAGTTGAAGACAAAACAGAGTTTGTAATATACTCCGACTGTTACAAATACACAGAGTGGTGGACAGAAACGTGTACTGGTTACGAACACACAAACATTATTCACCTACCAGAAGTTCATCACACCTTGTGGACCTTGTGTTTGCACTCTGCCCAACACCCCAGATTTATTTTAACATTATGTATGCTTGTATACAAGGTTTCAATGATCTCTATAGTGATGAGTTTATTATAAAGGAAATAGCTATAGCCTTTTCTGACGACGATAAAAGTACGTCAGTATTTACATTTCTACCTCCATGTGACTGGAGTGAACTAAGTAAGGAAATGCAGGCACATTACAGACTGCAAACATACGAGAAACACGAACTAAAATGTAACAATGGCTACATCCTTTACAACGATGTACCAAAGGTTTTGGATAGTGTGTTGTGCGAAGATTATCCTGTATATGTACTAGGCAATCAACAGAAACGAAATTTACGTAGTGTTTGTTCGAGTAATGTGAAAATAATAAATATTAAAAAACGTTTTCCATTCATATTGTTCCACAGTTTGGTGGATAGATATGCAAATAAACTGCATGACACCCATAAATCATATTTTTGTACTCGGTGTAAAACTGAAGCATTACGTGAACATCTATATGTAAATTGTTATGTATAAAACCTATGTTTGTATACTTACAGGAAAAAATAACATAGTAAATTGTTTCTAAACTAATCATTTGTGATGTAAATAAATGCTGTGTTTGAATACTTGTATTTTTAAAAAATGTTAGATTCATGTATGCCTTCGAGATGTGCAAAATCATTGTATACACTCTGTAATAAATCTTAAAAAATATATACATTAATGTTTTTTTTTCTTCTTCTCCAATATATATTTTTGTAAAAACTCATTGCTTGTTAAATGATTGTTTGATTTAATGTTTTAAATTTTGTGTTTATGAAACACATTTTTCTTCTTAATAAGTTATGTTAATAATGTGGTTTGTAAAAAAAATACTTTTGATTACTTTAAAAGGAGAGAGAAACTTCATTTACTTTTAGACAAACAAAAAAATTCATATAAACTTACATATTAGAGGAGAAATTACGCATCATATTATTTTCTGTTTAATTAATCAAATACATTTAATTTCCTAATCTTGTATGACTAGAAAATTAAAGTATTCTATATATAACTTAACAGAGAAAACACATCAAGAAAAGGAAAATGAAGGGTACTCACCAAACAAAAATCCAATTGCTAGTTTCACACACTAACACACATATATTTACACAAATATTTATACAAAAAAAAAACATATTTACAACAAATTTAAAATATTTTCCATTTAAAAAATTTTTTTTTAATTTCTTTTATTTCCCATTTTAATATCTTCTTTAAAGTATGTCTATTTCTTAAGTGGACACCGGCCGCACGTCTCTTTGGTGTTAATGTTGCGGTCGGTGTTGATGGTGGTGGTAGTGTTGTTGTTGTTGATGGTGCTGGTAGTGTTGTTATGGTGATGCTAGTGATGTTGGTGGTGGTGCTGGTAGTGATGATGGTGGTGGTGGTTGCGCAGCTGGTGTTGGAGCTGTCGTCGATGCCGCCTCCAAGGTTCGAAGTGGTGACCTCGCTGATGAGGGTGACGACGGCACAGCCATCACCCATGGTGGACTCCACAACGGACTCCTTGTAAGGTCCACCACAGGTGGTGCTACTGACGTCACGTTCCTTGTCAGCGAGAGTTTCAACCTTCTCCTCGCCCTCCTTACTGCAGACGTTGGTGGTGATGGCAGCATCACGGAGGGCGGTTGCCAGGCCGGTGGTGGTATCGATGGCACCATTGTCGGTGACGCAGGGTGGATAGCAGGTGGTGGTGTCATACCCGCCAACCTCCATGCTTCTTGAGGCGGCAGATTGTCACATTTCCCCACCATCCACCGATCGCACCACCCACCCATGGTGTCAGACACTTGTGCCAACACCCATGGTGATATATTCACCGGTCTCACCGGTGAAACATTTACAGGTGTCACCGGTGAGTATAACACTGTAGGAGGCGGCGTTCTGGGCGGCGATGTTCTTGGAGGTGGCGAAGTTCTTGGAGGCGGCGAAGTTCTTGGAGGCGGCGAAGTTGGTCTAGGCGTCGACGCCGCCACCGTTGATCTTGTCACCGATGTGTGAGACGATGCGAGGGGGTCCTGGCACGGTGCTAATACCCCTGCTAGGGCGGTTCCTAGCAGGAGTCTTGACACCCCCGCTCCCGGCTCCGCCAAACGCGTACGTGCCATCGTCACACTCGCCTCCGCCATCTCGCACGCCCTATCAACAACTTCAAAATCCACCGAGCTCCACTGCGACCACATTATTACGTCTCAGGATGTAAGGCTTGTGTATTTATAACGCACGTTCCACCTCTATTTCTCCAGCAGAGCCAGTTCTCATCCTATCGAGAGGAAGAAGCAGTTGCTTGTCCTTGAATCCAACCGTTTTTCCCTCTCACATTTGAACGGTCATTACCAAACAAAAAAAAAGAGCAGCCAGATGTCGCAGCTATCCTCACGTCTTATCACCTTCTCCTCATCGAATGGATAGCCTACATGGTTAGGCCTCGGTCTTTTGTGCGTGAGGTCCTGGGTTCAAATCCTGACTCGAACATGAATGTTTTGCACTCAACCATTACACCCTCATAATCTATTAATACCTCGTTATTAAAGGGAACTAATTTCCTCTCACCCCTCCCATAATTTTTTTTGTGTGATTGTTAGTAAACGAATAAAATTATTTTAAGTAAGTTAAATCTTTTTTAGGTAACCAGGAATTAAATTTAGAAGAAAAACCATGCCAATGAACTAAAACCTTTTCGCCCTTACGTCTCACAATGGTCTGAATTAAGTATTCGTTGGGTACCTTTGCTTTCTGTAATTCAAATGCATAGAAGCTGCCTTTAATTGGGTCACCCGTAAAATCATCTAAGTAGTAAACCCGGGGATTTGATTCCTTAACACCGATAATCTTGTAAACTTCATATGACCACATTACTTCATATCCTTTTTCAAAGGGTTTTTTCAACGTAGACACACGTACAGAATCACCGACCTTATATTTTGGTTTTGAAGGGTCTGCAGTTTTAATTTTCTTGTATACTGTATTGAGTAAAGAATTATCTTTTACATCAATAGGCGTCATCTTGATAGTTCTATGATATTTTGAGTTGTAGTAACTAACAATTTTAGGTAATATATTGATCCACTTGTGATTACCTTGAGAAGTAAATTTCTTGTACAACATACCTTTGATAGTTCGTATCACCCTTTCCACAACAGCAGCCTTGTTCTCATTCAGAGCATAATAATGATTTATCCTATACTTTTGCATCAAATTTTGGAAATGTTTATTTGTAAATTCTGTTCCAAAATCACTCTGAATATTGAAAGGAGGTACATGTTCTAGTAATAACTTGCTCATGGCTTTAGCAACTGATGGAGCAGATTTATTTTTTAGAGGATAGGTCCATAGATATTTAGAATATACATCTATCACCATCAAAATAAATTTATATCCTTTATTTATTTTTGAGTGAGCAGACAAGTCGGCCAAATCTATTTGAAATAAATCGTTTAGACCATGTGTGATAATTCTGCGTCTAGGAAAATGTATACGCCTAGGAGCATGTAATTCTTTTGCTAAATTTGTAAAGTTCATACTATGTATCCAAACTCCTTCACTTCCTCTATTATCGATATAATCTCGTTAGAGTGGGAATTATTGCCAGCTGTTTGCGATGCCAGAAGAAGTCTTAAACGATCTATCAGTTCGTTCGGATTATCCCAATAAGTGTAAGCTATTTTAGATTTATCATCGACTTTATTAAGACCACTGCCTTGTACGTTCCTTTGCCTGCCAATTAGTAATGGAAATTTAGGATGAACTACGTCTTTAAATGTTTTGGTAGTCGGATTGTTCTCGAGGTAATGTGCTCCTGTTAAATTAATTAGATATTTGTAAGTTTCCAAATCATCCTGTGAATATCTTTCAGGATAGGTTTTTAAGAGAAGCTCATACAATCCTTCAGTAATAGGTAATGCAAAGTCTCCTATTTTCAGTATATCTTGCGGTAAAAACTCGACTTCTGCATTTCCTAAAAAACAGTCTCTTCTTCCGTTTATAAATCCTGTAGACATTATCACGAACATTTCTAACATTTTTTAACTTTAGATATTTTTGTGTAGTCTGGCTAATTTCTTCAGCTTCTTCCTTTTTAATCTCCTGCTTACTACCTTTTTCCATAAATTTCTGTTCTTTATTTTTAGGTTTTAAATAATCCAGACGAGAAGTGATCGGTTTAAATATGTCTTCATTAACATAATCTTTTCCATGTCTAGTCCTTTTAGCGACCATGTATTTCCGTTTAACAGCTTCGATAACATTCTGTAATTCCTGTACATTAGCAGACATCTTAATAAAACATTTTTTTCTAGCTTTGCATTTATTTATATATTAGCTAGACTTTGGTTTGTGAGATGAAGGGACAGTAGCTAATTTTTTCTCTAGTTCACCTAGTTTGGTGTAAACATTATCTAATTTAATACTTATGTTTGTCATTTTCCCACCCACAAACAACTGTAACTTAGCAAAAGATCGTTACACAGTTTCTGCAAGTTTGTGTTTGTACAAATGTCTGTTAAGTGTGCAAGAACGTCCTTCTTTAAACCTGCATGCAATGTGTCCAGTTTTTCCTGCAAACTCTGTTTCGTTTGTCGAACAGTTTCCGCAACTACAAGTATTTCACGCATTAAGCGAAGTAATGATTCTACAAAATTGTGTTCGGTTTTAGACAAGATAACGTGCAATCCATTTATCAGTCCTACAATCTCTTCACTGTGTTCTGTGGTTTTTGCCATGTTGCGGGATACCGTTTCGTTTGTTGATCTTACTAATTTCTCCAGTTCGTTGGTTGCCATACGCACTGCATCTAGCGTCAAAGTGTTGACATTTGTGATGTAATTCTTGTTTGCAGCATCACTATTTTTGACTGGAGTACCCACGTTACGTAAAATGTGACCGCCAAGACTGCATACACCAGCTTTTTCGAGCATTAGACATTCGCCTCCGCGAGTTTTCTTAAATGCTCCGTGTCCAAACTTTGGAATAGAGTAATTCATTCTTCGTCAGGAATGATAAAGTGATCGAACCCGCACCTGTACCTCCCATTATATACTGGAAAATCTTTCACGATAACCAAAAAACCAAATTTGTCTCGCCAACAGTATGAACAGATTTCCCTAAATTTCTGTATTGACATATCTGTTGCAACATGATCTGCGTATACGTGGCGTATGTTCAAATCGTCCATCTTAAACAGTACAATAAGGTTACAGTTATCTCTCAAGTTATGTTTTGGGATTCGGGCATAACTTTCAGACAAGTAGAAACAATTAACGCCCCAGTGACGTCCAAAACTGAAGTACTTTTGAATCTTGCTTTGTGGTTCAGCCCACACATCATCAAATAGAATCACCAAATTAGGTAAGGCATCTTTAGGTGCCACTATTTGTTCCTTGTCAGTGTAGGGAAAATATTTCATTCCATCTATAGAGTTTATAATTTTCTCCAAGCGTTTATGTTTGTTTTGGTGTAAAGTTTTTGAAAACACGTACACATTTTCAAATTTTAAACCGTTTGGTTGTTCAAGTAAACTCAACATTAAGCAAGATTTTCCACATGAAGACGCACCTGCTATGATCGCCCTCAGCGTATGCAGTAACAATGGACCATGTAACCCTACTGTGTTGTGATCTTTATCATCATTTGAAATGACAACTGGTAACTCGTGTTCTTGCTTAATTATCTTCATTGCTACTGAGCTAAACCATATATAAGTGATGCTATATATATGCTCAAACTCAGTGTAAAATGATACCTCGTGCAAACAAGGTAAAGAAAGGTCGTGGGCTACTTAATAAGATAATTAACAATCTCCCGTTCGAAGCACATTTGCCATCGTATAATTACTGTCGACCTGGTACACGACTTGCCACGAGATTAGTGCGCGGAGATAAGGCTATAAACAGGTTAGATGAAGCTTGCAAGCAACACGATTTAAAGTATTTCAACACCAACGATCTCAGTGAACGCCACGCAGCAGACTGCGAGTTGGTAACCAGAGCAGAAGAAATATCGAAATCACCGCAGGCGAAACTTGGTGAAAAAGCAGCCTCTTGGCTTGTATCGAAAATTATGAAGGCTAAAGTGAAGATCGGTGCGGGACAGAGAAAAGGTGGTGGAATTAAGAAGAAAAAGTCTAAAAAAGGCGGTTTTATCCCGTTCCCGGCCCTTGCTGCACTCGGTGCATTAGCAAGCGGAGCCAGCGTGATCGCAAAAACAGTTACATCGAAAAACATAACTGAAAAAACGTTTAGCTGAACTAATGCGTCGTAACGCTAAGATGGAAGAACTGAATTCTAAGGCAAAAAACGGTCGAGGAATGTATCTCAAACCTTATCCTGGCAAAGGTTTAAAAAAACGCAAGCGCAAATCTTAAGGACCTTACCATGACGAGAGCTAACTGACAGAGATTTACTGTATTATGCTAAAAAGTTGCGCATACCTTACTTTCGCGGTGTGTTTATGAGAGACGATATACCTTTAAAACCCCATTTTCGTGAAAATGTAATTGTCAATCTAGATAGTAGGAAAGGTGATGGAACACACTGGACTTGTTTTAGCAAAAACAGCAACAATGTACATTATTACGACAGTTTCGGAGATTTGCGACCGCCGGAAGAAATACGTAACTATTTAAGAGGAACAAATTCAAAGTACAATTACTTACATGATCAACTTCCAAACACTTGGAATTGCGGACATTTGTGTCTCAGCTTCCTCGCGAAGATATAAAAGGAATTCACATGTCCTCATTCACTCAGTAGATCATGTCACTAACTATTATTCTATCAGGGCAAACATCAGAATTGAAATCAACATACTTCCCCCCATTAGATTTAACTGGGGAATGGCAAGTATGCTTGGTGGATTTAGTAAGCTATAATTCCATACCAAATATTGATGAAGGAAGCAGGAAGTTTGTGTTCGAAAAAAATAAAAAAGAGTATGAAATTGTAATTCCAACAGGGTCTTACGAAATTGAGGATATAGAAACGTTTATAAAAAACGCATTGCCAGAAGACGTAACATTCATGCTTACAGGAAATCAAAACACACTTAAAAGCATAATGCTGTGTAGCGAAAATGTAAATTTTAAAGCTCCAGAATCTATCGGTAAAATACTAGGTTTCAGACCTGAAAAATACGTTGCTGGAAGTATACACGAATCACAAAAACCTGTTA
Source organism: Medauroidea extradentata (assembly GCA_003012365.1). Taxonomy (NCBI): domain Eukaryota; kingdom Metazoa; phylum Arthropoda; class Insecta; order Phasmatodea; family Phasmatidae; genus Medauroidea; species Medauroidea extradentata. Next base: position 19,552 of record PNEQ01086423.1, on the reverse strand, counting down.
ACATATTACCTGTAAATGTGTGTCGTGTTAATCTCAATATCGCTGGTGGTTCATATTTAAATGGTAGACTGTCAAATACAATTCACGAATTTACGTGTTCTGTACCTCCGGGATTAAAAATAATTGAACAGCATCGCACGTTAATTTACATACCTGTCATAGTAAGTCACGTGGACGAATTAGTGATACGTATAGTGGAACAAGAAGATCGTGTAATTAACTTTCGCAATGAGGAAATTACAGTTCGTCTCCATTTGAAAAAACTATAATAGCTAAAGCCCACATTAATTCACTCAGTGTTAAACAAGATGGGAATAAATTTTCTTAAGAGTCCTCAGAAGCGTGTGTCATCTATAAATACATGTCAACATGAACGGAAAAGAATCAGTAGTGTAAGGAAGAGTATAGCGATAACACGCTCAAACAAAGCGTTTTTAAAGCGATTAGGATATACAGTCCGTAGGTATGAACGAGGTGCTTAATGTCGATCAGCCCGTGTCGTTCGACGATGCTATCACAAAGCCCGAGCTACATATTTACGATCCTTTTAGGGCAGGGCCGTACATGTTTCCATCAGAGATTAGAATATGTATACAGAACCAGGATATTTACACCCTACCTTCAAAATCGTTCATAAGACTATGGGGTACGTTCAAAAAGGCCGACGGAAGTAATCCTGTAAACACACATATCGTACGAAATGGGCTTTTACATCTCTTTGATCGAATAGCCTATGAATTAAACGGTGTGGAAATCGATCAAACACGGGATGCAGGCATAACCACCACAATTAAAAATTTCCTTTCTGTAGCTACGTACGAAAAGCAGGCATACAAAGCAGCTGGATGGTGTGACAAAGACGACTTTAAGCTAAAAATTAATCCCGGAGGGTTATACGAAGCGGTACTTCCATTAAGTATGTTACTAGGCTTCGCTGAAGATTATAGACGCGTTCTTGTGAACGCTAAACGGGAAATAGTTTTACTTTTATCAAATTCATCTACGAACGCAGTGTATCGTACAGGAGACATTGCAGAAGCTGTAACATTGGAATTAAAAACTGTAAAATGGCTGATGCCGCACATAATTTTAAATACTCGTGAACGTGTTAGACTGTTGAGACATATTGAAAAAGGGAAAGATCTCGACATTCCCTTTAGGTCTTGGAGTTTGGAAACCTATCCCTTATTGCCACAATCACAAAAGATAGTTTGGAATGTGAAAACGAGTTTTCCAAGTGAAAAGCCTAGGTTCGTTATAATTGGTTTTCAAACAGATCGCCACAACAGTGTAACGCAAAATAGGTCCGAATTCGATTCGTGTAACATTAAAAACATAAAACAATTTCTAAACAGCGAATGCTATCCTTATTCAGATTTAAATATTAATTTCACAAATGGTGAATATTTAGTGGTTTACCACATGTATAAGGCGTTTCAACAATCGTACTATGGTCGCAATCCCTCGCCTATTTTGTCGTCTGACGATTATGCGACTAAGGCTCCTTTGTTTGTGTTCGACGTATCTAAACAGAACGATTCTATCACTTCTAACGTTATCGAATCGCGTATAGAAATAACAGCCAATGCAAACATTCTGGCCAATACACAGGCTTTCGCCTTGATTATACATGACAGGTTGGTGTCCTATAGTCCCAGAGACAAATTAGTAAAGATACTGACATAATTTCCACTCAGTTTCACGCTAGACATTAAATGAGAAGCATGTATTGCAATTTTCAAGGTTTCCAGTCTCAACACGGATTTGTCATCAAGGAATTAACCCTAGTCTCCTTCAATGGTTATGCAAATACATTCCTGTTTAAACCGCCCTTCGAATGGCAATTTCTGCAAGAGAAATATAAGCGCACTAATAATTGGTTAATACGGAATTATCACGGTATATCTTGGAAAGAAGGAAGTATTTGCTATTATGAATTACCTTCTGTCTTAAATCAGTATGTCGGAAACAAAACAATTCATGTGAGTGGCGTAGATCAAAAGAAAATTCTTAGTGATTTATGTAAGAATAATATAATTGATGTACAGAGCGTTTATGGTTGTCCTTCATTTAAAAAATTACGTAAACAGTATGGCGATCACTACATGTTTTCTAGCTCGAGACAGAATGCTGAGAATTTATGCAAGTGGTGTGTTGATGCAATAGTTTAAAATTAGAAATGACGCATTTCATTACATCGTCGAATAATATGTGTATATATGGTGCGTTGCAGAGGTTTGAGTCAGTTCAGTTCGCGACAATGGCTTGTCTGTTTAACCCACTCGAAGAGTACGAAATTGCTGAGGTCGGGTTTAGACGAGTGGCGTTAAAACACTATGGTGGAATGCTACAAACGCACATCTGTACTGACTCGCAAAATTGGTGTTGTTCCTTTAACGAATATCTCGGCATAACATATGGTGAAGAAATACAATGTAATTTCGTCAACTGTCCAGTGTATTACATGCGTCCAGACGTGGAACTTCCATGCAGTTTCAACGATCTACTAGAGCTTAGTCTCACCGAGGAGATTCGCGAAACGCGAGGCAACAATTGCATAGACTACGAGTTGTTTCGTCCTAATGCTGATACAAGTTTTAGGTGGGTGGAAATTTGCATCGGAGATTTACACACCCAGAAAGTGTTTGCCACCAACACGACAACTGTGACTGATTGCAGTCCCTATGCCTGTAACATCGCGACAGCTCAACCATTCCAATGAAGAAAGGGGAACAAGAAGATAACCAGTGTAGTTGTATATTGACTATGGTTCTATGTGTTGGTAAATGTGTGAGACTTAATTTTACGAAGATACGTTTCTGTAGGATCAGTATTAAATCAGTTGTCTACCAGTGAACACAGTGTGCAAGACCAACCTCTGACCGACCACGAGAGATTCACCAGCCACGCCTACCTCTGATAGACCACGAGTGATTCACCAGCCACACCTACCTCTGATAGACCACGAGAGATACACCAGCCACACCTACCTCTGATAGACCTCGAGCGATTCACCAGCCACGCCTACGTCAGACCGACCACGAGCGATTCACCAGCCACACCTACCTCTGATAGACCACGAGCGATTCACCAGCCACGCCTATGTCAGACCGACCACGAGCGATTCACCAGCCACACCTACCTCTGATAGACCACGAGCGACTCACCAGCCACACCTACCTCTGATAGACCTCGAGCGATTCACCAGCCACGCCTACGTCAGACCGACCACGAGCGATTCACCAGCCACGCCTACCTCTGATCGACCCCGAGCGATTCACTGTCTGTCTGACCGACCACGAGCAATTCACCACTAATGGCGCAATTCAATCCCACGAACTCGTATGTAAGTTGCAAGCCCGGTAAATCCAGTATAGATTATTCATATTGGATTAATGGTATTTTACGCCATTTTAGCGAAAGTTGTGATTCAATATTTCATTTCAGAATTAATCACAGTCCATTGGAAGGTGAAAAAAATCATGAACTGCTATCTTGTATAGATGTTCGTAAGTGTCCAGTGTACTATATGTTAGAAACAACAGCATTGCCCTCGAGTATTGATCAAGAGTTTTCACATTTCAATGGTCAACAAACGACGATTACTATACATGCGCCAGACTGTCTTAATGTATTGGAACCTAGTGTAACAGTTACACCCTGTATTAAGCCGTCAAGGAAGAGAAAGTATAATACTAAACCAGCTATGGTAGACACTAGTACTCAAACATGTATGGACGTTGAACATGTAGTAAATGAAGTGTTGAAGACATTGCTAACTAATGCACTTTTAAGTTTAAAATGAATCTGGGAGAAAACTGAAAATTAACTGTGTGGTGTAATATGTGTGATGTAATATAAATGTGTAATAAATATGGTGATCTTAATTTATGTGTTTTTATTTCAAGATAACGTACAAATATGTTTTACTATATACTTGACAGTATTAATAGTTGTCTATACAATGAATACAATTTTAAGTGCATATTAATAATAAAGTGGTTTATTTCAACATGTGCGTAAAAAAAATTACGTACACCATGCCACGTGTTGAATCCTAAAAAAGTATATTTGGGGCAGTTAGCTAGACACGTGTAGTATTCTAAAAATAGTTGTCCATTGACCTTCACCGAGTAACCGTCGCACAAGACGCGCGTAGTGAATCGGTTCTCGGTGGAAGATTTGTTGCCTCCTTTGTGTTTACGGAAATCCCTCCCTCTCGCGCCTTGTGCTCTTCACACACACACACACATGCTTCCCCTCCCCACCGTTCGACAACCGTGGCCCTTCATCTCTGGCTAGGCACGTGTCCGCTATTATTGAGCTTGCCTCGTGTAAGAATGCATGTTCTGTTTCAAACTTATTCGACTTTTTAACTTGTCGCGCTCTGAAATAACCGTTGGTCTATCACTGACACGTGGAGTCTTCAAGGTTTTTTATAGCTCAGTATACGTAAACCGACTAGCATCTCGTAACGACATCTTAGCCCTCAAACATATAAAAACGTTACCTTACATTTAATACGGCACATTCACAATCGTGACATTGGCAGCGTCAGATTGTGTGTTTGTGTTCTCTCTCTTGGAATAAATACTGTCATTGTAAGTACTTCACATGTCAGGACTAATTTTTTTTACGTCTAGGAGTATATACCTTTTATAAAAAATTTTTTTTATAGACTCCATTGTCGCATTTCTTATACTTTTAGGTATACTGAAAAAATGTCCTCCCCTACTAAGCGTGCATGTAATGTTGCTGTTACAGATTGTGTGTCGTCTGTGGCATGTACAAGTCCTAATTTAGGATTGTCATCATTGCGATATGATCTTTTAGATACTGCTTTCAGTAATCGCTTAGTTACCGCTCGTATTTCAAATGATCGAGGTGATTACGATGCAGATGTTAATTCATTTCTACACAGGTGTGAGGAACCATTTTTGGCTATAGTTTCGCGAAATAACCCTCCGCTGAAGGTGTATGTCTCATTGAGTGCTAGGTTTATAAAAGGAAATGTAGGCGAAGAGAACTCAACTGAGACATTTTTTTTTTGAAGTAAGAGTCATACTATTCTCCTGTTAACTGTTCCGAAGGAAATCTTCACTGGCGAGATCGTTCCTAGTCTTTTGAATAATATTACCGAATTTTCCGGACGTGGAAGTGGGTGGGGATTACAAAAGGTTATTCAGTTAGATGTACATGTTTCAGAGTACAGACCTTTTACTGTAGGGGCTGCGCATACAAAATTACCCGGATTCATAGCCAACAGGAAGGCTTGTGTTAATATAGAGTGCGAAGTAGACCAATGTTTAGTATACAGTGTAGTATCTGGCTTATACCCAGCTTCACGCAACGTTAGTCATCCTTCTTCCTATCCCAAACCTGAGAATGTGTTAAACACCATTCGCTTGACATCACCTGTGCAATTACATCAACTAAGACGGTTTGAGGAGACAAAAAATCTTAGCGTCAATGTCTATGCTTGTGTAGACAATGATAACGTCATCGTTGATGAAACTAACACAAATAAGGACAATAAAATAGTTCCTTTCCATATATCTGATCTGCGAAAAGAAAAACATGTAAACGTTCTTGCTATTCGTTCACTTGGAATTACACCCCAGCTACATTTTGTGAATATAGAGAATTTGGCTTGTTTGGTTCACAGTCAGTTGACTAACAAAACCAAAAAGATTTGGATTTGAGAGTATTGTCTCCAATATTTCCCAAACGAAGACAAACTCAGTGAACACGCTGTGTTGTGTCGCCAACATGTTGCTGTTCAAGCCACATTCGCAACTGAGGAAAAAAAATATCTTGAATTCAGTAATCATTCAAAACAGCAACGCATAGGATTTGTAGCAAATTGTGACACTGAAACTTATTTGCAGCCCATGGCTACATGTATGCCACAAGATGGATGTTCTAGCACGACGGTTATGAATAAACACGTACCGTATGCTGCGTCTGTTTTGTTAGTATGTAGTTATGATGCTAGCAAAACAGAATACCATACTTTCGTAGGGAAGGATTGTATGGAGCGTCTTGTGGCTAAACTTGTCGAGCTGACAAAGTATGTAAGTGACATTTACAAGGTAGATGTAGGTAAGAATGCGCTGACTGCGATCGATAGGGTCCGGCTCGCGAGTCAGACGAAATGTCACATTTGCAAAAGGATTTGCATAATAGCTCAGATAAAATTGTACTTGACCATGACCACCTAACTGGTACACTTAGGGGTTACGCGCACAACAAGTGCAATTTACAGTTCCAACTTGAAAAGAATCAGCTCGTAGCTGTTTTTCACAACATGCAAAATTATGACGCTCATTTTCTCATGCGCCCACTGGCCGCTCGTCGCGTTACTCAGACAGATGGTAGTGTAGTTGTGGAAAACCCAGGTGATATTAAAGTCATTGGGAACACAATGGAAAGTTACAAATGTATCACAAAATATATTCGCTATGGGAACACTGCACAAGGAGGTGTACGCGCAGTAAGACTTAGCTTTATTGATTCATTTAACTTCATGATTGCATCGCTGGAATATTTAGCTGGTAATCTGATGTCGCACCAGCTAGAAATCACCCGGGCGCAGTTTCCTGACGATGTTCAGTTTTATTTGGCGCAAAGGAAGGGAGTATTTCCATACGACCACGTGCGGTCTATAGAGAATCTAAAGGAAATTTCTCTGCCTCCTCGAGACACATTTTTTAATGTAATAAAAGGCGAGAGTGTAAGTGTACAAGATTACGCACATGCACACACTGCTTGGAATGCGTTCCACTGTGCTACATTAAATTATTACGCCTTACAGTATTTGCATGTTGATGTATGTTTGCTGGCAGATGTGTTTGAAAATTTCAGAACAGTTTGTTTGGAATCGTATGGCTTAGACCCAGCATTTTATGTAACAGCGCCTGCCTTAAGCTGGGACGCCATGTTACTAAACACTTCTGCTCGGATTGAGCTGTTGACTGACCCTAACATGTACCTATTCGTTGAACGCGGGGTTCGAGGTGGTATTACACAGGTTTCCAAGCGATACACTACAGCCAATAACATTTACATGTGTAAGGACTATGACCCGACTGACTCATCCAGGTACATTTGTTACTTTGACATCAACAGTATGTATAGCCACACGATGATGTCAAAACTTCCTGTCGGCAAGTTTGAATGGGTGAAAGAAGCTGAATTATCTCAGTGGAATTTCGCCACGACAGATGTAGATGGAGACACATGTTATTTCGCGGAAGTTGACTTGTGCTTTCCAGAAAAATGTCATGATGTGCTATCGGATCTGCCACTTGCTCCTGTAAATGGCGTACCACCTAACGGCAAAACTGAGAAGCTTTTACTAACTTTAGACCCGCGGAAAAACTATATTATTCACGGCAAAACACTGAGGCAGTATTTGCAGTATGGAGCCATCCTGGAAAACGTTCATCGCGTATTACGCTTTGAACAAAGTGCCTGGATGTCTTCGTACATCAAATTCAACATTAGTAAACGTGCCCAGGCGGCGAACGTATTCGAGAAATCGTTCTATAAATTAATGTCGAATAGTATTTATGGTAAGTGTTTGCAAAATTGTCGCAAGGAACATGATATCCATGTTGTTACGCGGTACGATACCATTTATGGGGCAGCAGAACTCATTGGGCGTCCGACATTTAAGAGTAGGCACATTCTCGATGAATTTCTTGTTTTGATAGAACTTGAGAGAACCTCAGTTACATTTAACAAACCTCTGTATACCGGCGTGGTGATCCTAGACTTGTCAAAATTGTATCTCTATGACTTTCACTATAATTACATGCAAAACAAATTCTCTTCGTCGGCCTTGCACCTGCTGTATTGTGAGACCGATAGTTTAATTTATGAAGTAAAGTGTCATGACGTTTACATGTCTATTCTACCCGATTTGGTTGAAAGATTTGACACATCAAACTATGCTTCGAATAATCGTCAGGGTTTCCCATGTGTAAACGGTGGCATATCGGGCGTTATGAAAGATGAATGTGGTGGTAAAATCATTACGTCATTTGTCGGATTACGTCCCAAGCTTTATGCCTATGTCCTACACGACGGACAATGTACGCGTAAAGCAAAGGGGGTAAAGTCGAGTGTTCTGAATAAGCTTCTGTTTGATGATTATTTGAATTGTCTTAATCAACATTTGCATGTCTGGGGAACTCAACATCATTTTAGGTCTCGCGATCATATAGTTTACACTGAATGCGTTTCTAAACTTGCATTGTCGGCCGATGACGATAAGCATTATATTAGTGCTGATAACATACACACTTTGCCATGGGGACATTTCCGCATACCTAAAAGTAGCTAAGATTGTGCGGATAAAAGAAACCAACATGTCGTGGGGTGCTGATCGTCCTGGGACATTAAGGAGGCCGCCTATGTGTGAGGACAAGTCGAGCAACACCTTGGGGAAGCCTTTCCGAGATACGTTCTACAAAGTTTGAAACCAGCAATGCTTGCGAGATTCACCACCGGCGCGAGAGGGAACCAACTACGACTGTTTGGTTAGATGTGCGGAGAGATAACGCTGCCAGTTGTCACCTCTGTCCACTTCGTGCACTCGACGGCCATCTGGCACACTCATCTGTGATGGATGTCTGCATGTATGTGCATGTACCAGAAAAAAACAATACAGCTGCAGAAAATGTGTGTGTGTGTGTGTGTAGGAATAGATACAGAAAAATAGAGGACGTGTGTATATGGTGTAGCAAGAAAAGAAGACATAGAATAGCTACACAAACGAATGAAATAAAACTCTGTGTGTAACTGAAAAAATTACACAGTTACATATGTGAATGAATTCATAAGTGAAGTAAAGAATATTGAATGTAAAAGTTTCTTTTTGTGTGTACATATTTTTAGTAAAAAGTTATTGATTTAGTTAAGTGTTTATTTATTTGGTAGTTATTTCAACCTACTTCACAGGTAATAAATGTTTACAATCTTAAAAAAACAAAAGGAGTACAGACAATGCTTCTAATAAAATTGTTGTCTTTGCAAACATAATCACATGACCTAAATATATTATTTTATTAATTAATCAAGACTCGAATCGGAGATAGAAGCTCATGCCACGAAGACCTATGGAGTACTGACAACACGATTTCCCTTATATAGGTTAGCAGGGTAAAATAATATACAGGATGGAGGGGAAAACTATGCCAATTGAATAGTATACGGGGTTGGAGGGGAAAAAAGAGGGGGGAGCCCATTTCATACTGGTGATTGGAGATCCAGGTTCCGGTCTCTCGCCAGCAACCGAAGGATAAGGTTGTGACACAAGAGGTAAGTATTATATATATATACATATACATATCGATGATGTAATCCTATGCTATAAATAACTATGTCATCACAGCTTGACTGGGAAGTGATGATGTCACAGATATATTTAGACTATGTCATCATATCCTTTAACCAAAATGAAATCATGTACCCCTTCTACTCTACCCAATCACAGCACACTTCCCCTTTAACCAATCAGTAGCTGCATAATACTGGGGAGGGGGGAACAGCCAATAAAACATCACATAGGGGAAGCGAGGAGGGGCGACAGCCAATAAGACATCACATAGGGGAAGCGAGGAGGGGCGACAGCCAACAAGACATCACATAGGGGAAGCGAGGAAGGGGGGCAGCCAAAAATGCCACATAGGGGAAGGGAGGACGGGAAGTTGGTCAAGGTCACAAGGGATGAAGGTCATAGGAGGTCACAAGGGTTCAAGGTAACAGTTCAAGGTTAATGTCCAAGGTCATTGTCCAATGTCATTGTCCAAGGTCGTAGTCCAAGGTCATAGTCCAAGGTTATGGTCAAGGTCATTGTCCAAGGTCATTGACCTAGGTCAAGGTCAAGGTCAAGGTCAATGTCACACCTCATTTGCATAACCAGAACAGACCTGTTCCCCCTACTCCCCTTTGTTTCTACCACTGCCAATGGACCTAGTGATGTAGTACAACTTCCAACATTTGTCACAATGTCCATACTACTTGAAGTTTCAGGTGGACGCTTGGGAGACACATTAGAGGATGTGGAATCTTCTTCCATAAGAGCACCCAATGGTAGAGTTGGTAATGATACAGCTTGTGGCGGTGATATGGCTGATGCTGGTGACACAGCCGATGGTGGTGACATAGCCGATGTTGGTGACATAGCCAATGGTGGTGATACTACTGATGGTGACAGTTCAGATGTTTCATGTAGCACTAACATCACCAACTGAGTGCCAACAGTCAATTTCAGAGATTCCTTGGAAAAGTCAATCAAAGTTACTCCATCTGTGAAAAAAGAAACAAGAGTCTTTTAGTAGATAAATTTTGTCATACTGCAAAGAAACAGTTTTATTGGCTCAGTCGTCTACTTATCATGGCACCCTAACTATAATATTGGTAAAATTATTCTGATTATCCGTAGGGATATCCAACTTAAGCCTGCAATATTTGCATGATCATTAATAATAATGGGCAAGTATAAAATTTAATCTCAATTTCACTTCAAACAAAAAACTTGGAACATCATCTACACATCAATATGAAGTGAATAGCCAGAAGCAAAATTTGTTTGCTGACTGAAGTTGCTGAGAATACGCACCTTCTTCCCTCTACAAGTACTTGTTTTTTTTATTTTTGTTAGTTAAGGCAATATAAACAATGGCTAACACAATCTCACAATGATGTTTGTCACAAAACCTAGTACCAGCACACTTCAAACATCAAGTCCTATCTCTAAGCCCACAGTGTCTGAACCTTTAATATCCTTATGGTGCATTACCTCAAGGCAGGTTGTGTAGGTATGTGGTCAAGGCTTGGAGGCATTCTAAAGCAAAGAAAGTTTGTGCAATGAACTGAACAATGCTGACAATGGGTAGTTGAGCAACTAACCATTTGCCATGCCTTAGAGGTACACTAGAACCCTTTTATGTTTTCCTGGTTAAAATGTTACCTTAATTTGGTCCCTAAAACTGTTTTATAATAGGATTATACTGTACATCACAATTGTGCAGATGGGTTTGACCGATCCATCCATATTGATGGTTCAGACCCAAATCTGGTTAATGATTGGATGAAATGTTCACGTGACCTATGACATCAGAGGTGTATGATGCAAATGACTGAAATAGAAAGTTCACTAACTCAAATTTCATAATCAGCATCTGACATTGTAAAGTACCTAAGTGGACAGTGATAGAGATTTTCTTTCCTGCCCTGTATAACAAGCCCATCATATTTACTTTTATTTTATTATCTGAAAGGCTAACTAGTTATACACAACATCAAATAATTACAGTAATAAAAGTACATAAGATAGCAGATTTCAATAAAAATTGTTTCACTTCTGAAACTCATTTATAGAATAAAAAGGATTGGCCAGAAGTCACTTGTACAATTTACATTCAAACATATTGAATTACAAATACTTACACGTAATACGTTAAAAAGTTTCATTCCTAAGTGCCTTAACTATTAGATGTTTTTTAAGTCTGCAATATGGTACACTAGACAGCCACAATTTCTAGAATTGTGCCCATGTAGATTTCATTATTGTATTTCAGAAAAATTATTTTTAGTATAACATAATAATGTAGGAAAAATTAACGACAATCATGATTTTTAATTTGGTATTAAGTGGGATGTGCCAATTTCTTTGAATCTCTTAATATTAAAATTTTTGTGTGATATAAGTACATAATTTACATATTTATTATTTCTCTACAGTAATATACCACATGAAATTATACTGTGACAAAAAACAAAATAGGCTGATCAAACATTGTTAATTGGAGTATGATCAATCCAATAATGGCGTACTAGGGCACAACAGGTCTTTACGGACAGGACAGTTGGATTTTGCTGGGGGTCGATTAAATATCACCACTTGCGTTTTGCACCGACGCAACGCAACACAAGGAAATCTGCTCTGCACCTCGAATCGTAGTTGGAATTAAATATACTCGAAAACGCAAGACGCAAGGGGCGGAGCCTATTTTGGCTCGGCGCAACTACCTCCCCTCTCAGACTTACCCAAGCCAATCAGAAAATTTGTAACATCATTCTCACTGCCACTTGCGGCAAAAGCTGTCTGCACACCCGCGTGCTTACATGCAGATATGGCTTCCATGTAGCAGTGAACATTTCTCGCGCTAAATGTAATGTTTTGGTTAAATTTTTCGTAACCTCAAATTTTGTAGCCTTCTCGTGATTAAACAAGGATGTAAGAAGTATAGTTTCATATCAAATTATGAAGGAAAATTGTTACAAAGTTTTTATTACAAGTGTAAATGTCGTAGTTGTGTTTTGAAGTGTGAAAGTAAATTTCCATAATGTCGTGGTTCTTTCAGTGTAGTGGATGCGTGTGTTTATTTTTGTGTTCGTGAATAATTAAGTGCTTTATTTATGGAGAGCAGCATTTTTGTAACACAATTGGAACACATCAGAGTGGTTTTCGTCTATAACCAGCTTTTACATACCAGTACTTTATGTTGCTAACGGAAAATAAAGTGCCTAAAGTGATAGAGAATAGACGTGTGATGCGATTAGAGCAAAAACTATGTAGGCTATACATTTTATATTTGTACTGATATTAATTTGAGTGGCCTAGTTTTGAAATTCACGTAAGTTATTTTAACTTGTGTGGCATGATATTTTTGTGAGAGTAGGCCTACTACCTAATGGGCTATTCATGTGGCATTCGTCTTTCAGTGAGTCGTAAATCGTGATACGTTGATTATTTCTAAATAATTCATTGCTAATTTGTAGTGAATACGAGTGGCGTTCGTACAACTATACTGCAATAAATTTAATTAGGTCTAGATTATTGTAAGTTAGGGTGTGATGTGTGTAGACAGCAAGTCTCACGAAAGACTTAAAACTAAAATGATAGCCCTCCCGTTTTCATGAAATAAAGAGAATCCCAACAGAATCACTTTTAAATATTAAGCACGTATGTGTAAACAAGTCGGCAAGAAAGATGTGATGTTGAAACACCCCATCCAAGCAAGGAAAATAGAGAGGTAATGTCACTGTTCTAAGAATTAGCCAAACAGGTACTTGCAAAACATATTCGCTATTAATTTACATTATCATTTGCATAAAAGTTTTAAGCAAAGTTTTTAACGGTACAAATAACCTCGTCACAAACGCAATTCTATTTCCTCGTCGTGTGCCACGGAAAAATACCCTCAAAATATATTCCGGGGAAAGGATAAATCGTTGCCCATTTTAAATTGCTTCTATAGTAAAAACATTTCAGTTTCGTACTTCTTCTGTACTTCGTAACCATAAAAAGCTGAAATCGTGAAATGTGTACACGAAAACGTAAATAATTAAAGTTCATAGAACACTGGCTACAGATAAAGATATCCAACTTTTATGTTAATTCACTTTCACACACCCGAAAATTGTCCAATGCGAATGCACGAAGGACGCAGATATACTTGCGTCGAGCCATTTGCTAGTCGCAGATTTTCAGGCACTTTGAGCCATCACGTGACCACTTGCACCTGCGTATTTGTATATTTAATACCAAAGCAACGCAGGGCAAGTGCAAATTTTGCGCTGCACCTCTCAAAAGCGATATTTAATCGCCCCCCTGGACTGCATGGTCAAACATGTTTGCACAATTGTGACCCCTTAGTCTTATGCTAATCATGACCCGTTTGGCCGTGCTACATTCGCATGTCTCTTGGTCCTTCGTGTCCTCTTGTCCCATCGTCTCTTGACATCACCAAGGGACACCCAGAAATGTGATGCCACAATAGAGCTGTCTCATCCTGCAGATTCAGAAAAGCGACACCAAAGTGCAGTTAATTTTAATGGAGTTTTCGTATTTTTGTTCGCCCTTTATTTTGTTATATACCTATTATGTGGATTCGGAGACTGACAATAATTATACAAATTGATTAATAAAAAGTATTAGTGGTGTTTTTCAAAAGCTGTTTTAAAAAATTCGTCAATTAGTTACGTTCGTGAAACTTAATGGCGCTTATTTTGGTTTAAATATTATTTTTTTGTTTAAATAATGCTTTTTTTACATTCCACATTCTCTGCTGACATTATGAATACGAATGTTTATGTTTACGAGCTAATTTTGGCGGCGTTTAATGTTTTGGTAATTCTTCTTCTTCTTTAACTTGACGAAGGACATAGGACGACGGGACAAATTTATAAATATTGGCCATATACATGGGACAAGACGAGACATGGGACAAAGAGACAGCAAGGGACACAAGGGACAATGTCACGTGATCATTTGAGCCAATCGGCGCGCAGTGTCCAATGGACACAGCATGGGACAACTTGATTGTAGCACGGCCTCAAGACAGACACCGCTCCTGTGTGGGATCATTAGCTTAGTTATACTGAGGGCCGGTTTCACCAACATCCCCTAAACAAGCCCTCAGCTAAGGGACACTTAAGCTTAAGGGTCCCTTAATTCTGATACTTACGAAAATGGAGTTTCACTATTGAAATGTGTGTTTTTTATGTGACACTTAGCTGAGGGCCACTTATCCTAGACAGCAGTATTTATTCTCAAGTTGGCACTTTGAATTTGTTGTCACATGATCTGAAGAACCAATCAAAAGTATGCTTTCAACCAAAATTTTATTTTATGTATTGTTTACTTGTTATGCTTTTCGTGAAGACTGCTGTTTTATGTATTTACGTCTGAAGGAAAGCAAATGTGTACAGAAAATTTACCAATGGATGAAAATTGGAAACTTTTAAATCCGGTGGAAAAGCTTGAAAACTTAATAAAACACGAGAACGAAGCATCCAGTTTTAAATGTGTCGGGCGTCAAAATTGACTGTGAGAAGCGAATAAAAGCAGTTTCAATACAGCAGTTTCCTTAGATAGTAAGAAGTTTCCACAGTGAAGGTTAGTATTTGTATTAAATATGGCGATACTGGTACTGTAGGACAACTATGTTGTACAATATGTACCCATAAATATTGAGTGTAAAAGCTGTTTTCGCTAAACATGATGGCAAGTTGTTAGTTAATTTGAGAATGGAAACTTGTACGTAATTTTTTAAAGCAAACTTGGGCTTACGCAAAAGCGATCAAATTCGAATTGATACTGCATTTCTTAATGAATTGAATTAATATTTGGTTAATTTACTAACATTGTAATGCCCTTGTGTTACATGATCAGCTCAGTCTAAGCCTAAAAAAGGCGGCTTATTATGAAATAACATTTATTTTAAGTAACCTATAAAGATTTTTTAACAAATTTGCCTGTGCCAAACATGGTGCAGTAAGAATGTTCCTAAAATGTATTTACAGATATTGTAAAAAATGTAATTTGTTGTATTGTCACTAATTTTATTTGCTTCCCTACCAGCACACCAAGTCCCCAGGATGTCCTAGGGACATCCTTTGAGGATATCCGGGTACATGCGATCCTCGGGATGTCCTAAGGATGGATATTTCTGATATCCCAGAGCTCCGAAAAACCAAGTCCCTAGGACGTCCCAAGTACCTCCTCGAAAAGTACATCACATCCCAGGAAGCTCCTTAGAAGATTAATTTGGGTCATCCTAAATTCCTCATCTGGAGAGCTCCCACGGAGCTCCTCTGAGGAACTCCCTGGGATGTCCGAGCAGGAGCTCCCTGGGATGTCCGAGTAGGAGCTCCCTGGGATGTCCGAGTAGATGCTCCCTGGGATATCCGAGCAGGAGCTCCCATGGACGTAGTGGATTTCTAGGCAAGTTCCTAATATGACCACTAGATAGCTCACAATATTATTTAAATATACATGAGGTTTGTTGCAATTAATTTAGTAGATAATTCATAACTTTTATATATGCCTTAAGAAATTGATAAATTTATTAAATTTCGACACATATATTTTATTATTACTGTCAGACTTTTGGAAGTTGAAGCATTTTAAAAAATGTTATTACAGACGAATTGTTTATTCAAAAGATTTTAAGAGGCTACATTGACAATTATGTGTATTTGACTGTGTGTTAAATACAAAGTTTACATATCACCAAAACAAATACATTTGTTTTCTTTTGTGTTGAATACTAAACTTTTACTTTTGCTGCTGGAAGGAGCTCCTAGGTATGTCCCGGGGATGCATTTAATGCAGGTCCCAGGGAGCTCCTAGGGATGTCCCAGGGAGCACCTAGGGATTTCCCAGGGACGTGTTTAATACAGGTCCCAGGGAGCTCCTAGGGATGTCCTAGGGATGTGTTTAATACAGGTCCCAAGGAGCTCCTAGGGATGTCCTGGGGATGCATTTAATGCAGATCCCAGAGAGCTCCTGAGGATATCTTGTGGATGTGTTTATTACAGATTCCAATGAGCTACTAGGGATGTCCCAGAGATGTGTATGCCAGACAGTAGTAGTAGTAGTAGTACTTTTCCATGAACTTTTCCTACATAAAAAGGACTTGAAATGAACTTCCCTAGGACGTCCTAGGGACAACAGTTCCCACATCCTATGGACGTCCTCAGGATGTCTGTGTGCTGGTAGGGTTAAAACCCCACAATTAGGCTGGTAATTATACAAATAATATCTGCAATGTGAAACTATATCTGATGTAAAACTTGACTGTGAAACTTTACTAGAGGCAAGATTTTCTATATTTTTCCGTAATGCTTAGGTTATATCAGTAGGCTTATATGTGAGCTGTGCTAGAAGATGCACAGGGTTAGTGTTCAAGTTATTGATTTTTTGAAATGTTTTTGCTTTCAGATGATGCTGGTAAAATATATAAAGGTGCGCATTTAACTAAAGTTATTTATGACGATCGTTGTGGAAAATGTAATAAAATTGTACGAAATGGACTGCTCTGTGACATTTGTGATAATTTCCCAGAAAAAGATTGGGCTTGTGAAAACTGTAAGAGTTTGGAAAATGAAAATGGCGAGAGTCATACCGATAAAGGTAAGAGTCTATTATCAACTGATATATGTAAATATGAAAAATTAATTAGTCAACTTACGGAGGAAGTATGTTCTCTAAGAGAAATTGTCAAGCTTCTGCAGAAAGACATAAAAAGCTCAGCAGGACCCGATGTAAGTTGTGCTTCTAATCCATCGTTGAACACGTGGCCGCAGGTAGCAGCGAAGCGGAATATCTCGTCAAACAGCAATGGAAATACTTCAAATTTTACACTACCAGTTCAAAATATGTTTACTGTCCTCGAAAGTGCTAACCCTACTTTTCAAGCGAGGCCCACAACTTCTGAAGAAGGCAAGTCAAGGTTTACTATATCTGAATCTTCTAGGCATTTCAAACAAATAAGTTCAGTTTTGGTGTTGGGCGAAAGTCATGGAAAGGAGATCACCACAGCTATTAAAGAAGTAAATCCAGCTGTATCTGCCTTGGGTTTCACAAAATCAGGTGCCCCCATGAAGGAAGTTCTGAGACCAATTAAATAAGATGCACGAAGTACAGAAAATAGTGATTATGTGGTGATTATTGGTGGTGCTAATGATGTATATAGGAATGAAGGTGATAACGTTGTGTCCTGCCTCGAAGAGAACTTGAAGTTCCTGAGCAATAGGAAAAAGGTCATCGTGGTAAACATCCCACACAGGTTTGATTTAGATGTTAACTCTTGTGTAAATCTTGCTATCAAAGACACAAACAAAAAAATTGAAACTATTTGCCTGAGTTACAACAATGTCAAACATGTAGATGTAAGTACATGTGATAAAGTTCTTCACACCAAACATGGCCAGCACCTCAACAAAAATGGTAAAGTATTTCTGGCAACTAAAATATGCAATATTATTTCTGCTGATAAACCAACATTTTTAGAAAATTGGCTTGTAAAAAATGTGAAAAAAGTGTGTGTTTATCTCCTAAAAAGCCTCAACAGATCAAACAAACACTGATTGACAAATGACTAAGGCCTAATATTACAAATCAGAGGTCAAACACCAAAGATTTTTTAGTGTAAAACCCTCTTGTAATCACATTGTTTATAAAAGTAAATCCAAAACTGTCAAAGATGATCAATTGTTAGCAGAGAAAACATGCAATTATTTAGAGTTTATTCCTTATATGTCTACATTTACTGATACTTTAAATATTAAATATGACCTGGATAGTAATAAAATCCAACAAAATTCACATATTGTAATTTACCACCAAAACATTCAATGCCTTACAAGAAAATCACAGGAATTAGCAATTTGTATAAATGATATTGCTCAGGATAGGTATCAAGTTAAAATAATCTGTCTTACTGAGCACCATTTGAGATCTGAACAATTACAGCAGGTCAATATTGTTAATTTTAACCTGGGTGCTTATTATTGCAGAAATAACTTGGAAAAAGGAGGTGCTTGTATATTTGTGCATGACTCTGTTGAATATAAGGCAACAGACCTGACTCAATATTGTGAAGACCAAGTTTTTGAATGTTGTAGTATTAAATTAATTTCTAATGATATAGACTTATTGATATTGACGGTGTATAGATCACCCAGTGGTAATTTCAAATCATTTATATCACAACTTGATGAAATGCTGTCAATCTTGTTCTCAGTAAACACAAATGTTATAATGTGTGGTGATTTTAATGTCGATTATCTTGTAAATAATGCACATAGAAATCAATTGAATTTCTTACTAAATTCATATGGCATGATGCAAGTTGTAGATTTTCCCACTAGAGTAACGCATGCAACAGCTACAGCCATTGATAATATATTCATTAATAAAACCAATTCTAATATTTATACTGTAGTACCCATTATAAATGGTCTGTCTGACCATGATGCTCAAGTAATAAGCATAAATTACAATTTCAACAATGTGAGCAAGATGATAAAATCTATAATTTGGAACATTAATGCATATACATTAAAAGAACTTAAAACTTCTTTGCAAAAGGTAAACTGGAACTTTCTGACACTCGAATCTAATCCAAATAAACAATATAATGTTTTTCTACAAACTGTATTATTAAATTTTGATGCTTGTTGCCCTACTAAATTGTTGAATGTACCTAAAATGCATGTTAACCAAAATTGTCGGATAACAAAAGGTCACTTCCTGAAGCTAAAGTTTACTATAGGAGGTACTGTAAAATCCTTCATAAAGTTATATCTAAGGCTAAGAGTACTTTTTTTAGCTCCCTCATTAGAAAATCTTCAAATAAAGTTAAAACAAAATGGGATATAATAAAATCTGAAATCTCACAAAACAAAAGCTTAGATTCTCCAATGGAACTTAAAATTATTAATCATATTATTAATGATAAACTGTGCATTGCAAACGTATTCAATGAATATTTCCTACAGGTAGCCAGCGACTTAATAGAAAAACCTAAACATTGTACTACCCCTGTTACTGATCCCATTGAGTTTACTAGAAAGGCGTTTCCAATTAAATTTCCTGATTTAGAACCTTACTTTATACACCCTCTTGATATAAAAACAATAATTAATAACCTGAAATCTAAAGCATCACATGGATTTGACGAAATAAACAGTAAAATTGTTAAGTATTGTGCTGCAGAACTTATATGGCCTTTAAGTGTAATTTGTAATAATT
>PNEQ01086421.1:0-28306 GCA_003012365.1 Medauroidea extradentata | reverse complement strand
CGAAACACAAGCCCAATACACAAAGCACTTGTGAGCTTACAGGTTTGTCAGTATTTGTTTTTCTGTAACTTTTTAACTTACTCGGACATCGTGAGCACAGCTTTTAGAACACAGTAAAAGATAGAATTATATAGCCGCGGAAAAATATTAAACCGTGTTATATGGTTATTATTGTCGTTTCTAATACAGTTGAACATTAAGGAATAACATGTTTTACAATTTACGATGTAAGAATAATACCACCAGAATCGTAATTTATTCTCTGAATATTTTTTGTGTGGAATCATTTAAAACAGTCGCTACTTCCTCCTAAAAGTAGTCGGCGACACTAAAGTAAATTCAGTTATCGTTTTAGATTGATTTCGTTAGGGTTTCTGCAGTATTTTAGGCCGAAATACATTAATTATCCACTGAACGAGTGTTAGGTTTGATATTTACGAAAATAACTCATTTCGCGGGGAAAAAATGTCAAGTGAAAAACAAGTACGTCACTGTTTTAAACGCTTCCTATTGGCTAGGAGTGTGACGTCATAAGTAAGATCGGGTGAACTCGGGTCACTTCGTATCTAGGCCAGATCCACACTAAACTTCATGAAGTAGCAGCCAGGCTCAAACTTAAATGCACTAAGCATACGAGATCTAGTGCCACTTGAAACATCCACTTGAGCAAGTACGAGTGGAGCCTTCAACTCAAGTCACGACTGTGCATACGGCCCCTTGTCTTTAAACGTCGTCTGTTGGCCGACTTCAAATTTGCTCAAAGGCTTCCACTCCATAGACTAATACCTCCATGGACCGCCCTAACTGAAGCGCCAACAAAACACAATATTCTCGGTAACTTGGTGAACTGCAGCCAAACAACAAGGGGGTCAAATATCCAGGCGAGTGTCCAGACCTGTTCTTCTACGACCGTGGTCTGGACACTCGCCTATCTAACAATGTATTTTGCTTGTCCCCCTTGTTGTTTGGCTGTAGTTCGTCAAGTTACCGAGAATTTCGTACTTTTTGGCGCTGTTTTCCGGGCGGTCGGACTCAAACTCCGTCCACTTTTTTCCATTGTTAAATTTATACAGTAAATAAAGATTGCTGGAGCCTTTTCTTAAATTTGTGAGCGAAGAAAGTGTTTCATAAATGGATAAAAAATACGTTTTGATAAATTGTTTATCTTAGTGGAAAGGAAAGGGCTTATTCATAGTCGTTTTTGACCCGGACTAGTGCGGGATTATCGTCGGACTAATTTTTGTCTTATTCATAGACGCGGACTATATCTAGTCCGACGTTACTTGCAGTTTATGAATAAGGTAACACTTGGTCCGGACTATAGGACCAACCCTGGACTAACTGGCACAAGATGATCTCAGGATCATCTCGGTACTATCTCACGACTATGAATAAGGCCCGAAGTGGGCGGAATTTAGTCCGACCGCCGTAACATCAGCGCCAATAAAACACAATATTCTCGGTAACTTGGTGAACTACAGCCAAACAATAAGGGGGTCAAGTTTCCAGGCGAGTGTCCAGACCTGTTCTTCTACGACCGTGCCCGTTTTAAAGCTAGTGTGGCGGGCTTTCAAGTTCCTGCGGTTTATCTAGTAGGCATTTACTAGTTATTTTACCGAAATGTCATGTTCGCTAGAGTTTGATCACTTCTTCAAGAAGAAACTTGAAAATGTTGAGTTAAAATCACATGAAAAAACTATTTCTGGTTATATTGAAGGAGAAGATGATTATTTGAAATTTATGGAAGAGTTAAAAGCCCTTGGCTTTTGCTATTCTGTGAGACACAGTAAGCAGTGAAATTCGTGTAAGTATTTTCATTTTAATTGAACATTAAATTTTTGAATATATTTTTCTTTTAACTGTAATCCACGAATGTGTATTATCATTTGTGTTCTACACTCAGCATATTTTGTGGTCTCTTAAACATACATTAATTGATAATAAAATAAAATTAATATACTTTAGCATTTTGACTTTGTATCATGGTAGTGCGTTTCTTGTTCGTAGGAAAATGAATTAATTGTATTATGTTCCATGGACACTAAATTTCATTATGTTATTATGAGTTCATGGTGGTGTAATTTTCAGACCACTGCGATTGATTTCATTCTTGGTGGAGTCAGATTTTGGCAGGGTACTCCTACTTTCCCTATCATTCCACCACCGCTCCATACTCACCTCATGTTACTACTCTACTCATCAGTGGCATAAGAACTGCTGGGGATAGTTGGGATATATCCCCCTTCCTCTTTCTCTGCCTACATACCGATATTCACATTATTTTCATGGTTTTCTAACAACTGTGTATTAATTTGTGTTCATTATTTTATTTCATTAAGGCAAACATTTTCATTGCGCTTAAAATGTTTTTAAACACAATGAACCTCAATATTTAGAACTTTCAAGACAGGAAACAACCCCCCCTCCCCCAATTTAAAATTGTTCCTATGCCACTGCTACTCATTGTAGAATTGATTCATTTTCAGATAGTTCATGTATTTATTGATATAGGCAAACACTTATTATGAAATTAAGATTCAATACATTTTCCTATGATATTGTAGTTGCTGGATTGCTGAAAGTGCTAGGCTGAAAACACTGCTATTTGCTTTCTGACACATGTAAGTTTGCCTGCCAAATCAGTTATATGCTAATACGCTTTAAGCAAAATACAGAGTCACAAGTCTCTAAACATTAGTATTGCATGTTCAAGAAAGTATTTATGTATTAATTTTTGTAGGTAGAAGTAAAATGCCTCTAACATTCACTCCAAGTATGACTCTGGCAAACATGTACATACACCTCAGATAAATTTTTTGGGGTACCGTTCATTCAAGAAAAAGTGACCTACCTGGAATGTGCTCAAGGGCCCAAGTATTATGACATAAAGGAAGAAACTCCTGAGTTGGTAAGTGAGATATACTTACTGAAGCAATAAATCTTACATCTTTCAGTACACACAAATGTATAAGGGAAACAAATTATTTTCTAATTGAAACTAACACATTTGACAAAAGAGTGAAATAGACTGGGAGGGAAGGCTTATCTTGTTAACTGGTAAATTTCATCAGGGATATTAGACAGACCCATTGGCTTGTATACACAGGACACAGGAAATGAATATGCCATGGCCCATAGTTAGAAATGATCCATTAATCTGTCTGGAGTAATTTAGTGTACAAAATAATTGAACACCAAAATAAGGATGACCAGTCCACGAATCAATCTCAGATTTTCCAGAATACAGGGCCAGTGTTGATATGTAGAGTAAATATTTGCTTATTTTTGTCCCTGTCTGAGCCACTCAAATATGATGGAACAGCTTTACAAGAAGTGTGGTGCTCTGTAATGTAGCAATGGAACATTCCCTTTCCACCAAGAGAACAGACTTAAGGGCTTGGGCCCGAGTTTCTCGGCTTTCGAGAGAATATTTTCTTTAAAATCCATACGAGAGTTAATACCGTAAAATTGCTTCGTAACTTTTTTCCAAATTGGTTTTATTATGCACTGTAATTTTTCGAGGCAAACTGTATGATGAGTATAGCTAATTTATCAACTAAAAGGAAATTTTGTTAATTAATTAATTAGCAAATATTTTGCAGTCTTCTGATTCCACAAAATTAGAGTATGCAGTTTAAATCAGTCATAACAAAGTTACGAAGCGATTTTATGATATCGGCTCCCAATTATGCTTTAAATAATAATTGTTATTAAATGCGAAGAAACTCGGGGCCCATGCTCTTAATGTCTAGCAGGTGTGCATACCAGATATTTTCAAGGATTGTTGCTCCACATTCAGAGTTCACTGCACATTACTTCCAGCGCTGACAAATGCCTGCAGACACCACTTTGGATTCCCATCTCATTATGCAAAAATGTTTTATATGTTGTGGGTTCAACATCTTGTGTGAATTATTTACTATTTAATATGCAAAATAGCTAAGGATTAAGGGTCCGTGGTGGCCGAGAGGTTACACCAAGGCGATCCGGGTTCGATTCCCGGCATGGTCGGTCCCCGGATTATTGCATGTGGGCATCGTGCTGGACGATGCCGCTGGTCGGATGGTTTTCTCTGGGATCTCCTGTTTCCAACACCCATTCATTCCGGTGCTGCTCCGTACTCACATCATGTCACCCCTCACCAGCGCTCAAGACCTCGATGTTAAGTGCTGACCAAACTCTCTCGGTCAGTCAGCAAGGGAAATCACCATTCACCCTAAATTTGGTTCTATAGGGTGGCGACAGGGCGGAAAAACCGGGAATAGTCAGGGAATTTTAGTGGCCTGAAAAGGTCAGGGAATAGTCAGGGAAAATTCCCCGCCCCATCTCCTTTTTCGGAAATCGAAAAGCAATAGTTAAAATCAGTTAAAATGAGGCCTACATGAATGGAGTAGCGCGGACTGGCAAGCGTGAAGACGCGTCTGGTGCCTTTCATCGGACATCACGGTACCATAATCCCGGGGGAGAAAGCCATAAGTAGCTGGGTCCGCTGCATCACATACGCCACTTTTATCCATAATCTGTTCAGTTGTTTACTGCTCGACGCTTCCTGGTGATGCAGAAAGCTGATAAGGTGTCGCCTTCGACTTTTGTTTTACATGCATATGTCTCCTCTTTCTCTTAAATTGATAAAAAATACATTTTGATAAATTGTTTACCTTAGTGGAAAGGAAGTGGCGGAGTTTAGTCCGACCGCCCTAACAGCAGCACCAATAAAACACTATATTCTCAGTAACATGGCGAACTACAGCCAAACAACAAGGGGGTCAAGTTTCCAGGCGAGTGTCCAGACCTGTTCTTCTACGGCCGTGGTAGTGTTTTTGCAATAATTATTTTTTAAGCTTCAATAAGAGCAAATATCACAAATCTGTCTGGTAGTTTTGTTTAAAATTGTTTTTACCATGATAGCTAATTTTTCCAAAGCAAGAAATTACATGGTTGTGACTAAAAAGTCAATTAACCAAAATTTTGTTAGTTACATAATTACCTAAAACCATAGTTTTTACTGCCTTAAAAAAAAATCAAAGAACATGAAGAAGACGAATTTAAACAAAACTGCCCGACAGATTTTTTATATCTGCTCTCATTTAGGCGCAAAAAATTAATATAGTTAAAAAGCTAGAAACTAGAGAACATGGCCTTAAACACTGATATCTGGCTTTGTCTATCGAAGCCTTACTGGCTACCTTCTGTTATCTATGTTGTTTGTTGTTTAATGACAATTTCTGTAGGTAATTAATTAAAAATGTCAACAATTATTTGTTCGCAGTTTAAGCATGACTAAGTTACACTTGACTAAGTCAATAAGTTACAAAATCTTCACTACTACATGTATAACTTAGAGTTGTTTACTGACAAATCACTCAAGAAAGTTTTCAATCATACTTGTAATAAAAAATATGAATACCTTGTTTCAGGCTTCACAGAAACTGACTGAAGCATTAGCAGCAGCAATGCCTGTGGAGAGCAAGCTGCGTTATTACATCAAGGCAAGTGTAGGCGACTGTCATACACATGCAGTGGCTTCAGCTGAACTAAGTCAGCCATTACATAGCGAACTTATAAAAGAAATAAAAAGAATTGTACCATGTGGCATAACATCGGTGCGTGATGTAAAAATGCTTCTCAACCAGTATGTTGCTAAAAAATTTGAAAATAGGGAAGCAAACCCAAGAGAGATTAATAGGAATTTTTACCCCACAGAGTCTGTGATTTACGCCAACATATACAGAGCTATTTTTGCACAAAAAAAAAACTCAAATTGATCAGGAGGCTTTGGAACATGCAATTGAGAAATGGAAAAATGAAAATCCTGATAACAGTTTCTACTTCAGACCTTATGAAGAACCAGAAAATGAGGCAGAAACAAAAACATTGCTTTTCTGCCACCAGACAAAATAGCAGAGGGACATGGTTTTACGCTATGGTAAAATATGCTTACTAGATGCCACATACAAAGATACAAAATACGCCATTCCGTTATTTTTTCTAACTGTAAAAACTAATGTTGGCTACATTGTTGTTGGGACATTTGTCATTCAGGCAGAAAGTACAGTACTAATCAAAGAAGCCCTGAATATTTTTAAGGAATGGAATCCAGAATGGGAAACACAGTACTTGATGACAGACTTCAGTGAAGCTGAAATAACAGCATTTGAAGACACTTTTCCTGGCACAACTGTATACCTCTGTGCATTTCACAGGAAGCAAGCATGGATGCGGTGGTTGCGAAAGTCTGAAAATGTAACTCCTGGAAGTGAACAAGAAATTCTTGATTTGTGGCGTAATATTGCAACCTCCTCCAATAAACATGAATTTGAACAAAATGTGACAGTAATGAACAGAAGTGTTTGCATGATACAAATCCAAAGGCTCACAGGTACTTTGTCACACAATGTCTTCCAGATGCCCATCGCTGGGTGCAAGCATTTGGCACTAAATATTATGTGGCAATCATCAACACAAATAATGGTATAGAAAGCCAGAACAAAGTGTTGAAACACTCATACTTGTCACACGATTCAGACAAGTCACTCAGGCATGTTAACGACAGTGGTGAATACATACCTTCCAGACAGTTATCGCAAGTACTGTTACAAAAACTCCACCACAAAATTGTACAATAGTGAAATTCCAAGATTTCTGCACAACAGGCCACACAAATTCATCAAACATGTCCTATCACTATCAAGAATCACTTCTGCCCAGACAGATTACAATGCAAACTCAATTGTACAAATTTCTGATGGTTTGTTTGGTGTACCACAGTCTGAGAATTCTAACATGTTTTATTACATACATTTTGAAGAAGCATCATGCACATGCTATGATTTTGTGAAATATAGGTTACAGTGTACGCACATGTGTGCAATATTTGAATTTGGCCCGGACTGGAGTTTTGATAAACTTAGTCCAACTTACACAAACAGCCCATACATAACCCTGGACAAGAAACACAGTTATTACATTCACGAAAACATTCCAATAGGGACTTCTACAGATACGCCTGAAAGTGAATACGCATCTCAGCAAAGGAAAGGATGTGTTCAAAATAATTCACTAGGCCCGCAACCCACATCACATGAAAAAAAAAAAACAAGTGATTCATAGTACTGATGCTAATGTCAAAAGGCTGCAGAAAATTCTAAGAGATCAAGCAAAGATGTTAACTGACTTGTTCTATTCATGTAACAGCACAGAAATGTTACAAGATGTTTGGATATGCAAGCACTGCAGCAGTCTTCTGAAGGTTTACCACTTCTAGAAACAGAACATTTTCAAAGGAAGCCACTTACTACCATATGTGCAAAAAGAATAAAGGAGAAATATACATCTCTTCCTTTATGCAAGAAATATAAACGAACCAAGTGTACGGATGTGTACAAATTTGTTGTGTGATATGTAATGCGTTTATGTACTTTACCACACGTTACTCTGAACTGTGCATTCGCATCACTTTTGATTGATTGCAGGGCTGAATTCATTACCTGAACAGAGCAGAAAAAAATTGTTTTCTCTTGGTGACAACTTTAATTTCATTTAAATGTTTTATTTAATTGTTTTATGTAGTATAAACTATGATGCTATAATAGCCCCCACATACTTCGTCTGGAAAAAAAATTGTGGTAAGTGTATCATCAGTCTGGAACTGCAAAGGAAGCATTTCACCAGTAAGTAGACTAATAGGTGACTGCTGCTACTGCTGCTGTTAAGGAAATCAAATTCTTCTTAACCACCTCAACAGCTCTCAGATTTGTTGCGTTGCTAGACTGATGACAACTGTATATATACTGGTTTATAGCAAGAATTGCTTACTCATGGACTACTATGCTCTTCATAGTTTGACAGTGTTACCAGAATAATTAACACTCACATCAAGACCAATAAGATGCCATTCATCAAAAAATATTGTAGTGTAAGTTACAACTTCAAAATAAGTTTATTTGCTGTTACGGTGTGTATGTTAACACTTAATAATTTTAAAATTGTACAAATCTCAACAGACTATTTCCGAGTACCAGCAGACATGCATATTAATAAGAATTGCTAGGCTCTTACACTCAGCTCAGACAAATGAATTTGCTTGGCAACTTTTAGCCTTAAGAACCTTTAATTAAGTTTACACTATACCTCTGATGTACAAGTTTTTTGTTTTAAAGCTGTAATAAATGTTTAGAACACAAATATAAAATGTTTGTTTGAAGAACAAATTTAATGTACGTGCTCTTTAACATTACTGCGCTAAATTTCCATTACTTGGTAAATGCAATTTGTAAACAGTGATAGAAAAAAATGGATACTTATTTTTTTCTATTACTGTTTACAAATTGCATTCAACGCATAAAACTAATTTAGTGCAAACATGTTAATTGGTTCTTCAAACAAACTTTTTTGATTTCTACTCCAAAACAAATATTACGGCTTTAAAACAGAGAATTTGTGTACATCAGATGTATAGTGGATTCTTGAAGGACTGGTGGTGAAATTTAACAAATGACTGTGTACAGTCTAAATGGTGCTCTGTGTACCTAAAATACATGTCTCCAAGGGTACAAAATTTACACTGCATTAACAAAATTTAAAATTAAAAACCCACAAAAATTTTTAATTAGAGTCTTGTACTAATACTACACCACAGTTTCATATTTTTGCACATGGTGTTACTGTCTGGGAAAGTTACCAAGTTACTGGTAATCAGAATAATTTTCAAATAATGTTGTCATTAATATTAATTTTAGTCTGGTTAAGATTATTTTAAAAAATACTTCACTTACAATCCTAGGTAATTAGTCTATGTTAGATTAGTAAGTAACTGGATAACAGTTGCTCATGATTTTAATGTAAGTTATATAGTTATGGTACAGGTACAGTACTGGGGTATTATCTGAATGTTTATTGTTCCATTTATGATTTTTAGAAATTATTTCTAATAGTTCATATCACTTAGTGTTTGTAAATCTATACTTTTTTATTATACTTTTGCAATGAGCTACATAATTTGTTTAGACATGATGTAGCTTACATATATTGTCTGAAAGTAGATAATACCATAAGCGTGAATTACTTTGGAATGTTCTAAAAACATTTTTTTTCACAGATATGGCAGCCTTGCGTGAAAAAATATACCTGCAATAATTTTCAAATAATAAATGTCTACATTAAATCTTAACAAATATTTACTCACAGTTGACACAAAATAAAAATTGTGTAAAATTGTCCCAAGGTCATCCATCCCCACCTACGGTATTAATGTTTTTAAGCTTCTTCTAATGTATGTGTTTAGGACCTGCATTTTTAAGTTATTTTCTGACATAGGGAGTTTGGTTCTTCATCGGTTCTGATTTCAAGTACTAGGGCCCTATGGTTATAATGAAGTAACGTAAGTGTAGATGGGTGTTCCTTTCATTTTAACAGAAAAATATAATTTTTTGGACAAATTAATTGATTTTAAAACTTACAAAGTAGGCCTATTTGTTTAAAAACGTTTCTTTATTGCATTGTTTGTATTTGAGATACTGAAATTTACCTACTGATAACGCCAGCAACTAACAAGTTAAGAAACTCTAACATTTAATAATAAGTTTACCTTCACAATAGGGCTACCACCCAGTGGTAACAGACTCTTCCCATCCCTACAGCACTAGCCTTCCAGATCCCTCCTAAAACCTCCCAACCCCTCTCACAGTCACCTCCTAAAACCTCCCAACCCCTCTCACAGTCACCTCCTAAAACCTCCCAACCCCTCTCACAGTCACCTAAAACCTCCCAACCCCTCTCACAGTCACCTCCTAAAACCTCCCAACCCCTCTCACAGTCACCTCCTGAAACCTTCCAACCCCTCTCACAGCCACCAGTTCTTCCAACAGAACATTTCACTTTTACTGTCGTAACAAAAACAAGCTTGGACTGTCTCCTGGAATACATTCTTTTCCACACCCTTTGAATCTTTTCCCTGTTGGTAGCCCTCTCCCTTAGTTTACTTGCAGAGCAACCCCATCCACCCTCAACATTCATCGCTTTGTAAATCCTGACCAATCATATCTTCTCCTGGCCTTCAGTAGTTTCCATCGCATTTCCTTCATAATCTCTGTACGTCTAATATTTTCCTCCTTGCAAATGTATCTCAGCCTTTACCATTTATTCATTACCCATCTGTCTGTCCTTCTCTAGCTCTTGTATCTCCACTCTATTGCTGCATATTCTAACATTGGCCAAACCACTATGCAGTATGCTTTTTCCTCTCTTCCTGTTTTGTCCCCTTAGATCAGCCTGCAACACAACCCCTACTTATATATGTACGTACTTATATTCTGTGGCTTCCTTTATTTCCTGCCTATCTAGTCTGTTAACATCTCTGTTCACCACACTCTTTCTAGTTAACCTCACCAACTTAGTCTTATGCCACATTAATTTTAATTTTTCTCCTCAGTCATGACTACAACCTATCTTTTGCTGCACAAACTGTCTTAACCAACTAGAAACACAATATAATTTAAATAATTGTCATAAATATACTATGTACAAATAAAATAGGCGTGGCAGCTGGCAAAGGTACAAAGCTGGGCAGCATAGTGGGTGAAGGATAAATAGAGCAGGCAGAGGCAGGCTGACAATGCAGAAGGTAATTTTTGGCAATCAGTAATGTTTTAGGAATGGGGGTGTATATTTTGTTTAAGGTCAAGAGAAAGCGTTAGCGTTAAAACTGGTACGAATATACAATGTGTTTCTGTTAGCAAGAATCTAGTGTATTTTTCAAGGGAAAAATTGAAATATTTAATTGGAAATCACGCAAAAACATAATTTTGGTACCTACGTTATGTAAAACAAAACATAGTACGTATACTTTCCATGATATGTAGGTACTTGTATTTGTTAGTTGTGACTGTGTATCTGTACAAAATCTCATTGCGTTCGGACAGCAATTTATTAAAACCAATTTAAAAAATACACTACCTGTTACGTTCTTACCTGTTCCACGCCCGACATTTGTCGAAGGCGTCAAGTACCCCACGGGTGCTCTACATGACTGTCTGAATTACCGCCTGTACTCGTATGTTCGTCTGGACTCGCGAGTTACCGAATACCGATCGCGCGACCTACACAACACCAGCCATCTTGCAGCCAGTCTGTCAAGTCAGTCCTGCCAACCATTGTAACCGTCATTGCCTGTCATTATATACACTTAACTATTTACACAACACACTTCCATGTCGTTCTGTACACATAACTGTTTACACAGCACCTACCACACGACACCTCCCTCTTTAAGTTTACAGCACGTAATCTTGTAGCCTGGTGGGCACTTTCCTCACCCGGCTCGACCGTCTTGTTTGCTGCAGGTCGTCCAATTCAATATGCAATCCTTGTGCTGGGTCTGCCCTCGGAGGTTGCTCAAATCCTCTGAAGGGGTTGCTGTGCTGGTCTGGTGTCGATGCCCGGACTGGTGGCTGTCCTCTGAACTGCCAGTGTTCTCTTTGCTGGGCTGCGGTTCGCTGCTGCGATGGGCAGTCATTTGGCCTAGGATAGTGATGGCTTGTGTAACCACGACTGGTCCTAGCTCCTCCATGGTCTGGCAACTGACCGCCATCAGTCCTCCCAGAACTCTTCCCCTGGTCGACCAGCCTTACCTTACGTGGTTGTGCCGATTCCCTGTTGAGCAGCTGGTCCACATGACGCATGTATGTGTGGCCGTCTTCGTCTTCGACTGTGTAGGTTACTGGCCCCTGTTTCGCTACAATGCTCCCTGCAATCCATTTCTTTGCACCTCTGTAAACACGGAGGAGCACCTGCTGCCCCACTGCCAAGTGTCGAATTGTTTTGTTATTCGTGTCCAAGGGCTTCTTCCATTCCACATTGGTGTTAGGGCGTATTTGGTCAAGTGCCGTTCTTAATGGTCGCCCCATAAGGAGTTCCGCGGGGGTTTTTGTCGAGTCTCCGGTCTGTGTTGTGCGTAGCACCAACAGCATTCTTGCCACTCGCATCTGCCAGTCTTCTACGATCATCTTCTTCAGCTTACACTTAACTGTTTGTACCATGCGCTCAGCTTGCCCATTTGTGGCTGGGTGGAACGGTGGTGCTCTTATAAGGGACACTCCATTTTTCTTCAAAAACTCCCCCATTTCCCGGGACACAAATGCTGTACCATTGTCTGAGACTAAGTAGCGAGGTATCCCATGGCAACTAAAAATTTCTCGCAACGCCTGAACAACTTCTCTCGAAGACATGCCACACATTTTCTTTACTTCTGGCCATTTTGAGTGTGCATCCACAACAATGAGGAAAACCTGTCCTTGAAATGGTCCCATGAAGTCAATATGTAACCTTACCCAAGGCTCCGTTACCACTGGCCAATTTACCTCCTTCACCTTGGGTGGGTTGGCTCGTTGCTGCTGGCACTCCGGGCACTGTCGCACCATCAGCTCGATGTCCCTGTCCATTCCTGGCCACCACATATAACTACGGGCTATCATCTTGCATTTCACAATGCCATCATGTGCCGCATGCAGCATTTCCAATAGTTCCTTCCTCCGTGCTTCGGGAATGACCACTCTGTTGCCCCACAGTATGCAGCCTTTGTGTAGAGATAATTCTTCTCTTCTGTCCCAGTATGGTTGTAATTCCTCCAGGCCCTTCATGCCTTCCTGCCATCCCTGGTGCGTGTGTTGTTGTACTAGGCACAGAATCGGGCCAGACAATGTCAGCTGGGCTAGCGTACCTGCGTCAATTGGCGGGTTGGGCATATATTCGATCATGAGCACATCGCCAACTGTCAGTACCTGCACATTCTCTGTTGATAGGGGCAGTCTGCTGAGCGCATCTGCATGACTGATCTTGGCTCCCGGCTTGTAAACAATTTGGTACTCAAACATCGAGAGCCACAGGCTCCATCGCAAAAGGCATGGAGATAGGATGTCTGGTGTTTTCTCTTGGGATCGAGTAATCATAGCAATGGCTTGTGGTCAGTTACGATCACAAAAGGTCGGGCTGTTACATATTGTCTAAATTTTGTTACACCAAACATAACTGCTAGCGCTTCCTTGTCCAGCTGAGAGTAATTCTGCTCGTGTTTTTGAAGGGTGCGCGATCCGAAAGCCACAGGAGCTTCACTGCCATCCTCTCTAGTGTGTCCTAATACTGCACCTACCCCATATTCAGATGCATCGCACGTTAACATGAGAGGTTTATTCATATCATAGTGCGCAAGCACTTGCTTGGACTGTAAGAGTTCTTTTGCCTTCCGAAATGCAGCAGAATGTGTCTGTGTCCAATCCCACTCTGCCCCCTTGTCTAGCAGCCGATGTAACGGTTCCAAGACTGCCGCTTTGTTTGCCAGAAACCTCTCGTAGAAGTTCAACAGACCCAGAAATGCCTGCAGTTCCTTCTTACTCCTCGGAATCGGTGCTTTCTGGATCGCTTCCACTTTTGCATCTGTAGGGTGTACTCCGGCCCTATCAATTCTGTACCCCAAGAATATTACAGATTCAGTTGTGAAAACGCACTTTGCCTTCTTGAGCCGCAAACCTGCTTTATTTATTCTGGCCAATACCTCGTGTACCCTACTCCAATGCTCCTGTGTATCTTTCCCAGTGACCAAAATGTCGTCGAGTAAAACCACAATACCTGGGATCCCAGCAAGTAATGTTTCCATAAGCCGCTGGAAGATAGCTGGGCAGCCGCTTAACCCAAACGGTAGACGCCGCACTCGAAATAGGCCTTTCATCATATTCACTGTCATAATTCCCGCTGCCTCATCATCCACCAACACCTGCAAGTAGGCATCCGCTAAGTCCAGTTTTGTAAAAACTGTCCCCCCTGTTAGGCTAGCGAAGGCTTCATTCGTTGTCGGTAAGGGGTACACGTTGTTTTTGCAAACTCTGTTAACAGTCACTTTGTAGTCACCACAGAGCCGTATTGCACCATTAGCCTTCCTGATGGCCACAATTGGGGTTGTCCAAGCTGAAAATTCCACCGGTTCATAGACGCCTTGGTCGACTAGCCTATCAATTTCTGCACTTACAGAGTCCCATAATGCAAATGGCACCCCATGACTCTTCCTAAAAATTGGTTTGGCGTCTGCTTCCAGTTCCACAGTCACTGAGGGACCCACATACTTTCCAAGTTCCACACTGTTGAACACCTGTTCATGTTGCTGCACAGCCCGAGGTAGTTCTTGGGTTAGGTGGCAAATTCCTTCCACTTTGATACCTAACGGTTGAAGCCAATTTCTACCCACCAAACTTGGTCCCTTACCGTCTGCCACTAAAATTGGTAGTTTGCTTTGGCTTGTTTTCGTCTGGACCAGTACTTCCAAAGTCCCCCTGATTTCAAATCTTTCCTGGGACCAAGTGTGTAGTACAAAGTTTTCATCTACTAGGACTGGTAAATCTGGCCATAGTTCCTTGTAGGTCTCGTAGCTAATGATTGAGAAGCTCGCGCCTGTATCTATCTCCATGGGGTGTTTATGCCCATCCAACCAGACTTCTAGGACAATAGGTGGTTCACTCTTACATTTCACAGCCTTCGTCTGAAACACAGTGTATACTGTAGAGTCATCCCCATCTTCAGAGTCGGAATGATTCATTAAATTGTAGTTTCCACTCTTTCTGCTGTTCCGTTTCCAGGTACTGTCATTCTCCTTCTGTACTCTCCCCCTTCTCTTCTCTATTTTACCTTGTTTCTTTTTAGTTATACATGCCCTTTCCAGGTGTCCTATCTTGCCACAAAAGTTGCATACTGTCTGCACATGACGACATTTGGTTGGGCTGTGGTCCCCGTTGCACCGCCAACACCCTGGCCTGTCCTCTGCGACAAGTTGGTGGGGGTCTAACCTCACTCTGAGTATGGTCGTCCTTAACCCGACTACGCTTAACATTGGGGAGATCCTTTTTGCTGTACTTGGTGTGCCCTACCTTCAGGACTGCCACAGACGATGGCCCTATCTGTGTTTGCAGGTTGTTTACATTGCGGCCTGTTGCTTCTGCTACCCGTGCCAACTCCACTGCGTCCTTGAACGTCAACGTATCTTTCGTTAGAAGCATACACTGGAGGGTTGTGTCGCGAATGCCACACACGACCCTGTCGCGCAACATCCTGTCGAGATCGGTAAAATTGCAGTGGATGCTGAGTCGCCGCAGGTCTGCCACATAATCCGCTATGGATTCGCGCTTCGTGTTGGTTCCTGTTGTGGAATTTAAAAGACTCCATATCTCGCTAGGCTTGGGCTCGAAATGCCGTGTGAGTGTAGCCAAAATATCAGCGAGTGCCACTTCGGTTGTGGATTTCGGAGCCACCAACGAAGTCACCAAGTCGTACAACTCGGCCCCGCATATCGTAAAAAATATCGCCCGTTTTTCCTCATTATCTTTGATTTTGTTGGCCACGAAATAGTACTGGAGTCGTTCCGAGTACGTTTGCCATACATCTCGCCCTGGAATGAACTCACCGAAAGTGGGAAACATCGCCATCGCGATAGCTTGTTTACGTTTCGTGCGCGCGCGCCCGAGTCTGAAACTTTGTCGCCACTGTTACGTTCTTACCTGTTCCACGCCCGACATTTGTCGAAGGCGTCAAGTACTCCACAGGTGCTCTACATGACTGTCTGAATTACCGCCCGTACTCGTACATTCGTCTGGACTCACGAGTTACCGAATACCGATCGCGCGACCTACACAACACCAGCCATCTTGCAGCCAGTCTGTGTAGTCAGTCCTGCCAACCATTGTAACTGTCATTGCCTGTCATATGCACTTAACTATTTACACAACACACTTCCATGTCGTTCTGTACACATAACTATTTACACAGCACCTACCACATGACACTACCACTAATGCATTTTATGTATTTATTGGTTAGCTATTCAAGTGAGTCCAGGACTCATTTTAATGAAAAACAATACATAATAAATAAATTAACGGTATGGCTAAGACAGTTCACATTTATTACGGTAATTATAAGTTAAAATTAGCAACGTTTTCAAAAATGTCACGTGGTACTCGAGACGTCAACAAACAAAAACATATGAAAATAATCGCTGGAAGAGCTTTAAAAATAAAGTCTCTAAAATTAAAACCATTAAAACATTCATAATTTATCATAGGTTTTCCTGACACTGAAATACTACGTCTTCATGTCGAATTCCGTAAAGTTTCATACAAAATAATTT
Organism: Medauroidea extradentata; assembly: GCA_003012365.1. Taxonomy (NCBI): domain Eukaryota; kingdom Metazoa; phylum Arthropoda; class Insecta; order Phasmatodea; family Phasmatidae; genus Medauroidea; species Medauroidea extradentata. The sequence goes on along the minus strand of PNEQ01086421.1, from coordinate 12,141 downwards.
CCTCTTGAACTTCAAATAATCACGAGTCGCGCATAGACAATTTCGACAAAACTCTGATCTCAGAGTTCGGGTGAGATCGGGTGCTTGGCTGACGGTGCTACTTGTATGTGAATCGTACGTTTCCCATTTCTTCTAAAACTTCCTTAATGCGTTTATGGTATGTGAAAAATACTGGAATAAGACGAATACAATATTTCGCTCCCTTTCTCGTTGCCTACCTATATTACTAGGGCTAGGAATATTTCACGAGTTCAACGACCAACACGCTTGAATCCATTAGCCTGTGTATATCGAAGCCCTGCCATTTGTCCATTACCTGCTACTCATTCATAAAACGTTAATGTTATTTTATGTTCGTTGTCATGACAGGAACTGGTTGAGCTGTTCCAGAACCATATCATAAAATATTTAACAACTACAATCGTACTATCTTTTTGAATTATGTTCATGCGACAAAGTAAACTTAGCCTATATCGTAAAATCAAACAAAATTGTTTAAAATAACCAAATGGCATACTTCGATGCGTGTAACCAATTGTACGTTTTGTCAAAACCAAATTATATGTTTGAAATTTTTTTTCTGTACGTGGTTCATAACATCATACAGATATTGCCAAACAATCATGCTTCGTGTGTTTCAACAAACACTAAAATATATGTGATTTTAATTATTTATTTGTTCTGACCACAAAGTCATGAAAACTATGTTTTTGTTAAGTAACTGCTACACAAATAATATTAACATGTAATGACATTGAAAAAAAAAATTGCATGTACAAGGATTTAAACCTGCGTCTTGTAGGTCGTCAACCGCGCCCTTTTCCCCTACACCAAATAATGTTTGTTTATATGTATAATGCATGTATTATAAAATATATCATTTTATGAAAACTTAATTTCGTATAACCAACCAAAAATTACATCAACAGAGCATTACTGTCTAAGCAAATAGATTACTGTTGCAACTTAAACATTACCACGGTTAATTTAACGGTAATTTATTTGTTACGTAAAGATTAATATCAGCCTTATATATTTGCTTGTCGAAACAATCCATTTTTCTCAGTGGCATATTTGTGTGTGTTGTCGCGTGTGTATAAAAACGTACGCACAGGGGCTCAGCAAATTAAAATGTTAATGGGAATAACACATTTTGCATTATACATGCATATTTGAATAAATTTTGAAAAGAAGTGTAGGCCCTACGCACATTAGAAAAAAATTGCATTGCTATGCAGAATAAACAATAACGTAAATATAAAAACGGACACTGTTTAGGCACTGTATGTTATGCACCGTTTTTAATTCAAAATATGTTTAAAATATATATATATATGTATATATGCCCCACGATATTGTTTGTTTACTCGTGAAAATTCTTTCTTTCTTCGCCAACAGAATGTTACCGCTTTCGCCTTATTTATTTTTTTCCCTATGGGAAGTCGTTTTCTTACCCATTGTATCTTTACGTGAAATGTAATACGCTGGCCGGGGCAGGGATGCGATGTGGCATCTCCGCTTACGCATGCTCTCTCCCCGAGCAGCATGCGCTGCTTATGACGCACTCTCTTGACGGCATTGCAACTAGATATTTTTAATCGTGCGCGGCACTCCATTATTTTACGCATCACACGAAAACTGTAAGGCTTTTGTTCATTATCAATATATGAATTTGAAGAGTAAACTCGGCGTAACGACTTCTGTGTAAGAATGCATAAGTTTATTAATCCTATACAACAAAACAAAATTTTTTACAACCCATAGTGAATTGATATAAGGGATAAAAGTATCATACAAATATATTGGATTGAATAACAAAGCTAGCATTAACACTTTTCACAAAGGCGAGTAAAAATTACTGTTTAAAACTTAGCTTTCAACCATCGCACCATAATTACACTCATATTCCGTCAGATAGTGTCACTTCGTGTAACTAATACAGTCAAACTTAGACAATTTTTTTTTTCCAAATTTGGGCGAGTGAATCTAGTACGTATGATGCATCATAAAAATCTACGAACTGTCTACTTGCGGCATAAGTAATTCATTTGTTCTTAACTTAATTAACATTCTCAGTATTTTCAAACAAGAAGTACCATTTTTGGAGCAAATTCGTGAACCACCCCCTTAATAAATATTTCAACAGGTTTCCCTTCCTGCTGGAATTTTGTATGGAATATGTATCTTTCATAAATCACATTGTTAGTAGTAGTGAAGTATTTACAAAGTCTAGCAAGTACTGTGTCATATTTCTTAACGTCTGTGTTATTCAAGTCGAAAGACTGAAGAATAGTTTCTGCCTTTTTGCCCATTAAGTACACACCAATGAATTTACCTGAATCTCATCCTCATTGTTGATCAATCCCGAAGATCGCCGAAATCTTGAGAAACGGGATTTCCAATTTCCCCATTCCTCTCCTTTAAAACTAAATTGTTCTGGTGCAGGTATCCGATATAACGGAACAGTACTTTGAGCCATTTTGCAGCCACCATGTAATATTATAAAGAATTACCTATTATATAATTCTACAAAAGTTATTCTTTATTTGGGTTAAATAAAAATCATGGTACGAAATTTGACAAAACTATTGTGACCACCCACAACTATTGATCCTATTTATACTTGAATACACTTCCTATGTGTTTTCATGCAGCTATCCTGTACAACAGGAAAACAAAAAAATGGTTTTCATAAGCACCATCTAAAAACATAATATGGTAATAGGATCATATAATACACTGTTTGTTAATATATTAACTCGACTCACAGTTTTAATTTTCACCATTTACAATAGTAACTAATGTAAAGAAAAATTCATATTATCATTTGACATTTTGAACATATATTAAAATAAGGTACTTAAAAGTATTGTGTACCAGTTTCATATTTTCATGGTTGATGCGTGGGAATAGCAGTCATAAGAACCAGAGTACCGCAATCAAAAAGAATAATATAGCCTCTATTCGTAGCGTGCTAAACAGGCAAGCAAGGTTTTGGTAGTAGTCTTATTCCTATGGGACTTTAATAAACTGTGACTATATAATTTTACTTTTGGATAGTATGTAATAAATGCCAATGCATGCATGTCATTTTGCATTTTATGTATTCAGGTAGCATTTTCAGAGTTAGAACAGTCTAAAAAAATTTTAGTCATTTTAGGAGGGCCCAAAATCAAGAAGCACTGTTTCAAGTGGGTGTGTGTTCTTTTTGTAGATAAACATTAATAGGATTAAGTTATGAAATTTTGCACAGAACAGGATACATGCGATATGTTATGACACTGTTTGTGCACTAAGTATACAGGACTCTAAAGTTAATGTTTGAGAGATATAAGAACCTCAAATAATTTACTGTTCACTGATAGTTCACACTTGTGATACCGATGCTACTCATATTTTTCAATTCTTATTATAAAGATATGAGCGTGTGGTTTTGAGTGGATATTTAAGTTGGTTGTGAGTATCTGTGACTGTGGTGATTTTATAATTTTTGTGTATATTTTTATTAATGTTTATGAACAATTCTTGCACTGGAGGTAAATAATATTCACAAAATCATGTGCCCCCTCCCCCTCTTTTAAGTTCCATGTAATGTGCATATAGTGTGAACTTTTTGGGTCCGTTGACAAGTGCTAAAAATGTCTGATGTAAGGTAATGCAGGTCACACTCATAGGTGACAATGTATTCGCACTCACAGTTAACTGAAAACATTACACTCTAGTAACTATAGAATTTGTGCATGTATGTGTAGTATTATAATGTTACCACAAACTATGACATTTTTTGGTTGAAAAATAGGTACAGTAGAAACAAATTTATAATGAGATTCGAGAACTCACAAACAAAGTACCATGAAATTTAAAACTGGGGGGGGGGGGGGAGATTGTGCAGGTAGTTATAAATTAAAAACATATAGTATTTAATTTATCTTTTAAAATTTAATAAAAAAATTATTTACAAAGTTTTTTTTTTATCAATAAGTAATAACTTCATTCTTTAACTTTATTATAATAGTTTACTATACAACAAATGGTATATTATTTCAATACCAAATAAAAAAAAATTTAATCCAGCAAAATATTTGTACCCTGAATGGAAACCCAAATCTTTTGATGATGGACAATTTTCAAAAAAGGACTCACATTTACATACCACTATCACAAGAAGTCTTTCTCCTTAACATATACCTATCACAGCTGCATGACATTAACACATTTTACAATCATGATTGCTTTCAAATTATTTAACACTGTATGCTTTTTCTGCATGAAAAACATTAAATATTATTCAGTACAATTGAAAATAAGATTTTTATTATAAAAGGCATGTACAAAAAATAATTAAGTAACACTAAATTTCATCAGCAGTATATTTTCACTATGGTTACTTTACTTACTTTCAAATTAAAATATTGGCTGTGTTCCGTTACTGCTGAAATCACTGAGATTACTGAGTTTTTGCCAGCAGTATCAGCACAGTTTTCAGTGGTCAGTGAAAATAGTGTTTGTCTCAGTGAGAATAGTTTCGGAACGATCGGTAATACTGTAATACAAGAGGTTGTAAATGCAAAGAATAAAGTAAATCACCTGATATAAAAGAACCAATTTAGCTTAAACACAATTGAATAAATTGTATTATATATCCAAACATTAAATTGTATTACAGTATAGCCAAACACGTGGGTAGTTTACAAGTTCATGGTTATTCTAACCTCTTCTATTAATAAATATATGTTTTTATATACACACACATATAGTTACATTGGCCTTCTATTACTTTATTTAGATTTGTGTGTGTGTGCCACAGCCACAAAAATCCTGTGATTACATCCAGCCTTCGTAACAACCATAAGTTCTTCACTCATTTTTAAAACTCCCACCATCACGTATTTTACTGAATGTACACAACCTCTGGAGCTCCAAAAATCTCACTACTTGTCTAGCCTCGCAAAGGGTGCTCATACAAAAGCCAGCAAAAACAAACTTTTAGTGGTCTCAGCAGTAACGGAACGTGGCCATTATATTCTAATAGTACTCTCTCAAGATTCAACCTCCAAAATAATTATTTGAAATACAGTACAAGAGAAATATGTTAAATAATAAAAATTTTAAAACTTTACATTTGCAGTTCAGTTAAATATTATTTGGTATAGAAACAATTGTACTTCAACTACATAATTTAGTCACTACCAAAAAAAAAAAATTCCAGTCACATTCATTTTAGCAGTGTGACTAAATGCTGTGTAACACAAGTGTACATTACATAACACATGCCCGTAATTGAGAATACAAGTATGTACCTATTGCATAGTGCAAAACATTTAGCACTGTACCTGTAATTTGGCATGAATTACAGAAATAAAGGTTTGAAGGTAGAGAACTTAGATGACCACAGCCCTTCATTTTACAAATTCTCAAAGGTGTTATGAAAATATTATAGCTGGATTTCACATTACACATAAAGATTATTTTTATGTGCATTTGTGTGTGCGTGAATGGATGTTTGGATGAATAAATAAGAACATTTGTACAAAATAGTTTGTTGCAAATTTATACGGCTTTGTTGTGTTTATGAAAACTTTGAGGCATGACTTCAACAAAACAAGAATGATGAAGACAAGGAAGAGGAGGTCATTGTCATTATTGGTGAAAATGATGATTTAATTTTGAAAACAAATAAAAACTGGCCATTAAAAGTACCTTTGCTGAAAGGGGCAATGAAAGTGGACTTTGCCACTGTTCATAATTTCTAAACTAGAACTATGCAAAACTAATACTTCATCCCAAAAACATGTGTAAGGGATATTTTTGGGAATGTTATTACATTGTTCACATGATACACAATACAAAAAACAACTGTGTCGAACAGGTAGGCAAACTCAACTCACCCTCAGCAAACATCCAGGCATTTACTGATAATTCATGAGAACCAGCATAAATTGTTTCAAAGTAATTTTTAAACAAGGACTTATACTATGTCAAATATTTCCATGTCCTTTAAGCACACTATTTTTAAGAGAACCTGATAAACAGAAAACTGGTAAAGCACGTCATTGAACCATATCAAAACTTACCAAACTAAAACTTATAATTACGTTTATGATTTAAGCAAAAAATTTAGTAATATCTTATTTTGTCTCCAAATTGTAACAAAATTCCTCCGTTCATAAAAGTATGTACGGTATAGTCAATTTCATATTTCGCATGAATTTGCAAATTTGCTGATTTCTTCATGCATGCATCATTAACTACCATGGAACAGCAGCATTAACTTTTCAAAACCTGTTGCAGCATAAATAACATTTAGACGCCACACACAGCGCCCACTTTTACTACGAAAATGTATTCTGCAAATATGAGCCACAGGGTAGTGAGCAACCGGGAAAAGTCAGGGAATTTAAGACGTCTGGAGAAGTCAGGGAAAGTCAGGGAATTCTGTAAAAAAAACCTGGGATTTCAAAATTTGGTAAACGAACATTTCCGCGAACACAACGTACCATTTTCTTGGTACATATACCAATTTTGTAGTTCTATAATATTTTTTCATACCGATATTGTAGTTGTGTGGAGCAAAGGATTTGATGCGTGAAACCAGTTTTTCGTCTCAAATACGATTTTTTAGGCGTTTTGAACCAGAATTTTCAGTGATTTCCACCAGTGTTGCCAGACCAATGGTTTCCCTGACAATGTGTTGTGATGTTTTCAAGTTTCCACAGTGGTAAAAAATTTACTCTCTCGCGGTATTTCTTGCATACCGTTTACAAAATGTCGTAAATTTTAATGAAGTTTTAGTTAATAACGTGGGTTTTAAACAGTTGTAGTCTTTTTCCCCAAGAGTTCGTAGTAGAAATTTAAGGCGTGGACTTGGCAACATAGGATTCTCAGTTCGCTTTTGTTCTTAACATGTGGCATGCTGATACGTTCGTAATCGTTGTCGGTTGTTTATTGTAAACTTGACGTGGCAGGAATATTTTTTTCTATGCTTCGTGCGAATATTAATATCTTCTCATCATGTCTGAAGTCCATGGATTTACATTTAAATTGTATTTTATCTACCGTACCGCGTAATGGCGGAACATGCCTGAAATTTTTGGCTCGTGCAGTGAGAAAAATGTGTTAAAAAGTTACAGCATAACTCGATATCGTGTGTGTTTATGAAAATGATTAAGTGCATTAAAAATATCTGGAAATGCATGTTATTTCCACAACTTAATTAATTTAGGGAAATCAGTCATAACAGGAAGAAAGAGACTGTATTGGTTAACCAATCCTACTAATATTACGTGAATCGCGAAGATCCTGGTGATAACTCTGCAAGGTGCAATTTGTGCATTGTTATTTTTCTTTAAGCAACATGGGCCGGCGTTCCGTTATAAACCACATTGAAGGCAGAAAACCCTAAGTAGGCTGGGAGTTTAAACTGTGAAGGTAGGCCTAGATGCTTTTTTTTTTTTCAAATCTGTACAATGCGAAACAACAATGTTTCCAGATTAGTGTCAGTTACAGCTAGATAAGATAGGTTTTTACATCACATTTGGTCTTGCATCGTATTTCATGGATGAAATGAGTTAATTGCTAGAGGGGAAGAAAGTTGTAGTTTGTTTCGACGAATCATTGAACAAAGTTTCTCAAAATCAACAGGTGCACTTTACAGTATGTTTTTTTGATTCAATGAGTGATGGTGTAGTGACCAGGTATTACACGTCTGTTTTTAACAACTTATTAAATGCTTTTAATTCTGGTATCAAGAGCTTTTCTCTCCATAACTTCACAACAACAGCATTTTAAAAGTGTAAAGTGGATTGACATAAGTAAAAATTGCTGTATTTGAATATTCCTAGGACTTTGTTGCTTTGTAAATAATGAAGATATATAATTTCTGCAAGTTGAAGTTATGTTGATTACAAGTGTTCAGCTTCACAAAAAAAGATAAATATTAAGTATCACTACTTATCATGTACTGGTCAAACTATTGATTTTAGACATATAGTTTATTGTGAAAAATGTTTCTACAGGCGCAAGTAGTCCTACATAATTTTTTGTTAGGTTAGGTTGGTTTAAGTTGTGTTAGGTTATGTTAATTTAAGTTCAATTAGGTTACAAACATTAAATTTGGTTTCCTAACCTAAATTAGGCAACCTAACAAAAATTTTACATAAGGCTTTTAGAGACATTAGAAATAGTCCTACGTAAAAAAATTTGTTACCTGACCTAACAACCTAACTTAACCTAACAAAACATCTTTTTACGTAGCACTACTTATAACGTCCCTAAAAACAGTTTTCATAAATAAAATATATGTCTAAAATCAATAGTTTGGTCGGTACACGATGAGTAGCGATTCTTAATATTTACCAAAAAAAATTTGTCGCAATTGTACAACATGGTTAATTTTATTGATATTTTGTTGGTCAGGGAAATAAGAGCAGCTGACCTGGAAAAGTCAAGGAAAGTCAGGGAATTTTTTTTTACAGGTTTTGCTAGCCACCCTGAGCCATTAAAAATTTTTCAGGTTCATTAATTTTCTGCATATCAGCCTGTAAAAGAACTGAGTCATCTGTAGTGACAACTGCACAAATTCTTAAGACTTCAAGTTTAGATTGGTATTAAAACAATTATGACAAAACAGATACTATTACTGTATATGAAACTATCCCACCTGCACTTACCTGCTTCGGTTTACTATGGTGTACAGTTTTTATAGCCTATCAAAAGTTTGAAACATACTGGTACAGTACGTTATACTGTTTTGGTCCCCTTGTTGGTGGACACATAGCTGAAGTCAAAATACATTGTGATAAACTGTTTTTATCATCAGACAAATAAGGATTATATACTAAACTGCCAAAAACTGCTTTGCAGTACCGGTACCAAACAAATGCTGAAGATGAATTAAGAGTTATGCTTTTCTGTCACACAAAAAACATCACCATACACAAAATTCTTGAGCAATAGATATTTCATACATGTGAATGCACAGTTACAGAACGCATTTTACATATACACTTGTTTATTTTAATATAAAAAAAACATTTACAGCCACATATTACACACATAAAATCACTACATACATGTCTGATAGACAACTGTTATCTGCTACAGTAAAAGCTGCTACACATTAAAACTCGAAATTAACAGACTATTGAGATGGCACCCTGAGAACAGAAGCAAAAAAGCTTCTTTGTGTATAACAGTACTTACATCTATTAAAAAACAATTCACTGTCAGAAACAGATCTGATTATATATATATTAAAACATTTCAGTCATAATGTTTGTTTGTAAATAACTCTCAACAGCTCCTTGTTTCTAAATTGTAATTTTAGAATGTTCCAAATAAATTTAAGTACATATTTTAATGACCACAAAGAATTATTAAATCCTTTCCTAGAAATATTTGTCATTTTCACATTGAACATTATTGAAATACATAGGCAGTGGCCTAGCAAAGTATAAATTTGTTAATTTTAAACAACGAAAACATTCACTAATAAGAAAATATTACAAGAAAGTTACTGTAACTCATAATGACTGTATCAAAACATTTCTTCTCCAATTGAAATTTATTATAAAGAAATACTGGAGTGTCAAGAAGTTTAAAGTACAAATGAACTGCATTACAGATCTGTATATTGCATAATTTATTATAAAAACAATACTGGAATGTCAAGAAGTTTATCATATACAAATCAACTGCATTACAGATCTGTATATTGCGTATATTTAATAAGTATTTTGACATCTGTTTGAACATCATATGCACATAGAACATAACTAGACAAGCTAAACACGTTCTTTAAAAATGGTATGCACGTCTGTCACTTTAAGGCACTCAACATGAAAAACATTAAATGAGAAACCTATTTTACTTCTTGAATTGAAACTTAATTTTGCGACAAAAAAAGAGTACATTACCAGTACATATTAAAAGGTAACGGAAATTAATGAAAACAAGTGGTTGGACAATTTTTACAAGAAACAGGTCACACACATTATGTACAGCTTTACAGTATGTTTACAAAAAAATTACTTTACATAGGAACTTCACAGTATCAAACACACAAGGTGTCCAGCAGGTAAAAATTAAGTATAGTACCTATTATAAACAAAAATATCTGATGAAGGATCTACCAAAAAAATCTTATTTTGTTACTCCACATGCAATACATGTACATTGTATAGTTAAAATTCAAAATCATTCAGAATATGATCAAAATTAATACTTGCCTATTGTCATAAGAAATATTTATAAATTTGTTAAGGAATATGATAAATAATCAGTTATGCATAGGATATGTTCCAAAATCTTTCAAGTGTGCTGATAGTTCAACTCTAAGAAAATGTTTCTCCAATCGCAAAGCTCCCAGGTCGTATAATAAACATGTAAAGAGGGTAGAATGAACAGTTAACTCTGACTGGATTTTATCCATGGGAAACCCAAATAAATACAGTAATATTTTAAGAATTTTAAAGTTTTCAGAAGTGAAATCCAAATATCAAGAGACATTATAAATTTTGCACATGCTATCTCTAGGATATCAATTTATACAGCTGGTGGAAGGAAATACAGTTTATAGAAGAAATTTAGCAGGACGTTCAATGGTGAACAACACGAAACAACCACAATTCTGTATTCAGTACTGTAAATTTTAATTTAAATAAGCTGCAATTAAGAATGGGGGAAAGCAAGAAGTACTGTATCATCAAATTACATATGTTACCTATACCATAAAATATAAGCATCTCACAATAAGAAAAAAAAATTGTAAATTTATTTTCATGTTGACTGCCTTTGAAATGACTGCCAGTAAATGCTGACTTTCATTCTATCTTCAGCCGCACACAACACAAAGATGCTACAATCCTATAACTGTATCATTCAAACTACAGTATAAATTTACATTTTAATACTGATAAGAGAATTCTATCTATGCTGATAACTGAAAATAAAAAAAACTGATTTGCACAACTGTGTCAGATGAGTATTCGTATTCCCGCACAGTTACCAGAACTAATCAAAATTCTTTCTAGTTTTTTTTCTACTATTAGGCACCTGAAGGTGAAAGTCGAGCAATTACTGAACTGCACCATCTTTAGTCTTATTGCTAACATGGCCACTCTTCGATACTTTGCCAAAGTCGTGGTGTGGATGAGTGTGTGTACTTGAAGACACTTTTCGCTGAGGTTTCGATATTTGCGTCGTTGAAAGTCCTGACACTGGATACTTGAACTTACTGTTCCCGCTTCCACTAAGATACGAACTTCGTTTGTTGCCACTCATCAAAAGAGAAGTCAGTGTCCCCGTTTTCTGGGTACCACTTCCACTTGCTTCCACAGTGACAGCACTGTCTGGTTTTGTTGCTGAATGAACACGTTTTCCTTCTGCAACCGAACCTGTTTTAACTTCTGTCTCTACTTGTCTCAATGTTGATCTTTCACCCCTACTTCCACCCAAAGTGCTCTGCTTACCCTGCGGATGCTTAGGCATCACAAATGCGTTAGTCTGTTTCAGTAAGGAACGGTCGTTACAAAGGGCAGAAATAAGGGGAAGATCCAAGTTCTTGCTTTTCTCTTGCAGCTTTCGAATGTCGAGTAAACCATTACCAGCCTCGCTAGTTGCTGGTTTTTTTGTATGTTCCAAAGAAACTGCAACTTCAAAATTTGATGGCTTCCTAACGTCAACCTGAAATAAAGAAAATTATTTGGTTTGGGTTGACTAAGGACAATTTTTAGTACTATGACATTTTGCTAATACAACTATCTCAAACAAAATCTTACGCTGTTATTACAAACAAATGCTCTTAAGAAAAATAAATAAAAAATACTGGAACAACTGTTCTGTATGTTGCATAGGTAACCATAGTTACATAATCTATACATAAATGTTCTATATGTTGCATAGGTAACCATAGTTACATAATCTATATATATAAAAATTAAAAGTGACTGACTGACTGACTGACTGACATATCAAACTGCAGCCCAAACCACTGGACCTAGAATCGTGAAATTTTTTGTGGGGGTTCCCTTCAGGTCGTAGGCGAGCACTAAGAAGGGATTTTTCGAAATTCGACATCTAAGGGGGTGAAAAGGGGTGAAATGTGTTTCCGAAGAAACGTCGATAGAGCTCGAACCCGACGGC